>VBSK01000153.1:0-41232 GCA_006112555.1 Tuber indicum
TGTGGAGGAGGGTTTGCGGGGTCATATTCAGATGGCGGTAGTGGATTTTTTGGTTTTTTGTACGGGGGAACCTGGAGGACTGGTACCTTGCTCGGCTTCGGCTACGCGAGGAGGCCTTGGGCTTCGGCTACTGGCTTGGTTGGGCCCATACCAGAGGGTCTACGGTGTCGCTTTCGGGAGAACTTTCTTACCGTTGATGGCTTTGTACTTAGTGTTCGTGTTGTGGGCATGGCGCGGGCATGTTGAGGTTCGGGGTCGGAGGTTTGGATTGTTGTAGATAGTGGTAGTTACTGGGTTTGCGCTAACCGGGGGGTCCTCCAGCCCCGGGCACGTCGTATGCCGGAGTCGGCGGTACGTGGATAAATAAAATTAGATTGAATGTTCTAAGAAATTCCTTACTTCTATCTTCGCTCCGCCTCGGTAGCGTTCCTTCGCGCCCACGATAGGTTTCGATTCTCGGATTCTGGGGGAGATATCTGAGTTCGCTCATTAGTTCCTGGGGTCTTTGGTGTTGAGGTTGTCGTGTGGGTTTAGCGTCGTGGTTATGTTTTCGCCTCCTCGTTGTTGTTTGATTCTCACGATGATTTCGCTTCGAGCCTCTCACCTTTGGCGTCTACGAGCCCTCCTTCGGTAAAAAGACTTCGGCTTCTCTGTCTACTCGTCTACTCGCAGAGTTTCTCGTTCGGAGGTTGGGGGATTGGATCATTGCTGTGGGGGGAAACACCCGTGTCGTTCTTTGGGCCAGCTCATGTTTCTTGTTGGGTTTTAACAGAGTCCTCAGGTTCATGATACAAAACGCCCTTGGGATAGATTGATGACCTTCCCAAGTATCAACACGTCGTACCGGTCGCATCATTCCTTAAGGGACGGGGGCCTCGCCGGCCCGCCCTTCGTCTACTACTCTCACGATCGGAATCCTACGATGTCGTTTATCACCGTTCCCTTGGAGTTTACGTCCTTGTGGCATTTACGGTGGTTCAGTCAGGTGTCACCTCTTCGCTTCTAAGTGGGGATGGCTTTGACCCTGAAGTCTTTACCTCCTGGTGCGGATGAACTTCTGCCCGGGGTGGTGTGGGGCGATTGGTTGCCGGGCCACGCTTGGTCTAGTGCAGGGGTCGGTGTGTGGTTATGGATGGTGATTGGCGGTCACACCCATTGCAAGTGGGGCCTACCTTCTGTTTGTCTCGTTTCCTATCCTGGTACCCGCCCTCTCTGAAGCGTCAGTTTGGGCACCTTTGGTCAGTCTACGGTGCTGCCCTTTGGGGCCCACATTGGGGGGCCTCCGGGTTCCCTGGTTTTCCCTCTCGGCTTGCTTGGACTTCGGTTCGGGCGGGCTGGGACTGTGGCCTGCTTCTTTGGATGCTGGCGCGTATGTTGTGGCCTTGGGTTCGTCCTGGTGGCCCCCCTCGGCTACACGGTGCTGGGGGATGGGACTCCGCTGGCGCGGCCAAGATCAGTGGCTGCCTGGTGGGGTCAGGTATCGGCTGTCCTGTGGCTGTCGGGTGGTTGATCTGCCCGAGGGACTGAGGGGGCTGGATGGGAACTGCGATGCCTGGTGTGTGGGGCTTGGGTGGGGCTGACTTGGCGGGGAGGGGCACCTGCGAGCACCGGTCGGGCCTGCGTCAGGTTGGGCGATGTCTAATTAAGCGTTTCCGGCTGGACTGGGCTGCTAATGTCAAGCTGCTGAGTGCTGTAAAGCTTCCTGGCGGACCGGCTAGTTGATGGCCACCTGTGCGGATAGTGGGCTGCGACCTCTGGGTTGGACTTGTTTGGGTCTTGTGTGCTGGGTTTTGTGGGGCTTGTTTGGTTTCTTTGGTTTGGTTGTGGGACGGCGGGCGGGGGCATGGCACCACGGGTAGGAGATAGGCCCTACTGACCTTCTCGGTCTGTCACCACCTCTATGTATTTCTTTTGTTTATTGGTGTTTTGTTTGGGGTTAAAGGCAGCGGGTACAGGTCCTCCTCACCGTTACGCTCTTCGGAGGCACTCGGCAAAGTGGGTTCATAGGGTCGACGGCCTGGCATGCGGATGCGAGTTGTGGACATATTGGTCATGACATCTCTGCCTTGGAGCCCCCTGTGTTGATAAATTGTTGTTGGTTTTCTATTCGTGGAGGAGGGTTTGCGGGACGGTATTCAGACCGGGCGGTAGTGAAATTTTGTTTTTGTACGGGGAACTTGGGGACTGGTACCTGGCTCGGCTTCGGCTACGCGAGGAGGCTTTGTGGCTTCGGCTGTTTGGCTTGGTTGGGCCCATACCAGAGGGTCTACGGTGTCGCTTCGAGGAGGACTTTCTTTGCTGTTGATGGTTGTGTACTTAGTGTTCGTGTTGTGGGCATGGCGCGGGCATGTTTGAGGTTCGGGGCCGGAGGTTTGGATTGTTTGTAGTTAGTGGTAGTTCCGGTTTGCATTAACCCTGTGCCGGCGGGGACTTGTCGTATGCCGGAGTCGGCGGTACAAGTATAAATAAATTAGATTAAATGTTCTAAGTAATTTCCTTACTTCTATCTTCGCTCCGCCTCGGTAGCGAATCTACAGTCGTTAGGCCAATCAGAGCCCTTGATTCTTATCTCACGATAGCTTCAAGTCTTTAGCTTCTATCACGATAGTTGCTATCCCTCCTCCTACGATCGTTTGAAGAACTCAGGTTCTTCGTCTCGCCTATCTACAAGTTTCTCCCTTTCAGCCTCGCCTCTTTACGGTCGCTATGGCTAAGCGAGCCTCTCCCCCCTCCGCCGCGTCCGCCTTGCGCTCGTCGGTGGTTCTGTCTCGTGCCGTCGAGAAGAACTTCGCCCTGGAGGCCGAAGTCTCTCGCCTTCGGCATCACATCTCTGTCCTTTCTCGGCGGCTTCATCGCGCTGAGAAGGAGAACGCTGCTCTGTCAGGTTCGCTACGCGAACCTGAGGTTCCTACGGTTATTCCTTCGTCGCCTACTCCCTCGGTCGCTTCGGTTACTACGGTTGTTACGGTGGGGGATGGGCTAGACCCTGAGAATTCTCTGGGTCCGGCAGAGGAGCCCCCCCGGGGAGTTGTTACGCCGGCGGTTATCCCACCACCATCCTCCACGGAGGGTGGTGTGGGTGGGCCCCCACCTGATTCGTCGGGTGTGGTGGTAGAGGCGTCCTCTTCGGTGGGTGGGGTGGTTTCCCTGTGGTGGCGCCGGCTGCGGTTGCATTGCCTCTTTCGGGGGGTCAGGTGCCTGAGTCCTTGTGGCTGAGCCCGTGGCTGGTCGGGGTAGCGCCTTGGTGGCGCCCCTCCTGTGGCGGTGGGTGGTGTTGAGGGTGGCCCGTCCACCCCCGACCGTAGGCCTACGCCTGGGGGAGAGAAGAGGAGGAGAAACAAGAAGCGCCGGGTCAAGCATGACCAGACATCACCTGTGCCACTTGTCCCCGGTTCGGATACGTCATCGCCATCGCCGGTGCGCACTCGGTCGCGCCCGGCTGCTACAGTGTCCACGGCGGGAGCGCCGCCTGTGGAGGGAGTTGAGGAGTTCGTGGAGGATGTTACCTGGGTTTGTTCGGCCAAGTGTCGACGGCTTGGGGATGCGGTCTTCCTGGCGCCTTCCGCGGAGGTATTCGGGTTGCGTTGCCCTTGTGGTGCTGCTCGGATAGTCTACGACGGTTCGTACCCCCATGACTAGGGAGCCCTCGCCCAGTAAGACGGCTTTCCTTTGGGACTTCGGGCTTGGGTTTTGGGTGTTTCTTTTGTTTTTTTTTGGGAGTTTTGGGGGGTGTTTGGCCATGGCGGTCGGCCGGGGGTGTCCCGAGATCATTGAGTGGGGGCGCCCGGGTGGGTTTCTACTGTGGAGGAGGGTTTGCGGGGTCATATTTAGATGGCGGTTGTGGATTTTTGATTTTTGTACGGGGAACCTGGGGGACTGGTACCTTGCTCGGCTTCGGCTACGCGAGGAGGTCTTGTGGCTTCTGCTGCTTGGCTTGGTCGGGCCCATACCAGAGGGTCTACGGTGTCGCTTTGGGGAGAACTTTCTTTACCGTTGATGACTTTGTACTTAGTGTTCGTGTTGTGGGCATGGCGCGGACATGTTGGAGGTTTGGGGTCGGAGGTTTGGATTGTTTGTAGATAGTGGTAGTTACTGGGGGTGCGCTAACCGGGGGGTCCTCCAGCCCCGGGCACGTCGTATGCCGGAGTCGGCGGTACGTGGTTAAATAAAATTAGATTGAATGTTCTAAGTACTTTCCTTACTTCTATCTTCGCTCCGCCTCGGTAGCGAGCTTCAACCTCACGCAACGCATTTCGCCTCGCTCACGATAGCTTCATCGGTTTACATCGTTTCCATCTTCGTTTGTCGGGCGGTTGGGTGATAGTTTGTTGTTCTCGCTTAAGAAGGTGTTCCAGAGGGAGATATCCGTGGTTGATCCCGGTAGTCTCTGGACACAGGCTTGAGTGAGGATGGCGACTTCGTCTGCCTCCTTCTCCTCGGACTCTGTCCCCAACTCGGGGATGTCGTCACCCATTCGGCTCGACTCCAACCCCTCCTCCTCGCTTGAGACGGCTCGCGTCGCCTTATCTCTTGCACCCGCTTCCGAGGCTGTCCGTGGCCTCGTTCCTACAACTACACGGTCGTACGCTGCGCCTGGCCGGGATTATAGTTTTCTGTCCTTCGCACATGAACATGGCTGTCCCAACGCGGTAAACCCGGCGTTGGATGATTTGGTGAGGGGGTCGGTTGCTGCAACCGCCCTTGTCACGATGAAAGAGGTAGAGTCTTTTGTGAAGGGTTGCCTATTTGGGAAGGGTTGTCCAGCCACCTGTGGGTTGGACAACGCCTCCACCACTGGCCTCTTCAATCGGTTCAACTCCGATCACGGTTCGGTGTACACACCATCCGTCCCCACCCCCTCTCCCCCCACCGACTCACAGGTTGTCATCCCGGAGTCATTCCTCCTCCCGCCTGCCAAGCAAGGCTCGACCACTACCACGGTTGAGGCCAGCTCATGGTCCACCTCCCCTTCCGCCCATCGAGCGGCATTCGATAAGATAGTGGCTCGGGAACGCGCTAAGCGAGCCTCCACTGCCTCCACCCCCTCCTTCCTGTCCGGGCTGTCTTCTGGTGAAAAAGCCCTTTACACTACCGGGAAGTTCAAACTGGACGACCCTGCCGATGAGGACTATGCCCCCCCGGCAAAGGGAACGCTACGCCGTGCCCGCTCCGCCTCCCCCCGCAAACGCGCTGCCCCGGCCCCCAGTCCCTTCTTTGAGCCCCGGTTCATGAAGGCGATTGATGTTGAAGAGGGTCGGAAGAAACAGATTGTCCCAGATGAGGAATTTGCCCATCTCCTGGATACCCACCGGAAGCGCCTGGCCCCCCCTGTGCCAGTTCCTTCCACCATTGAGGACTCTCCCCCCTCGTCTCCCCCTTTGCTAATCACCCAGGAGGTGGTACCTTCGGCAGAGGTGATTGCGCGGGACATCCCTATGGCCCTGGAGGAAGGACGAAACTCGGAAGCGACCGGTTTGGGCGACAGCATTCACGCCCCCAGTCTTCCGGGTACGCCGGTCCCTGGCTCGTCCCCTCCTGACTACGACTCTTTACCTCCCAAGTCACCGGGGGGTATTTTGGAAGGATCGCTGGGCATCCCTCGCAGCACGAGCACCCCCTGGAGGTGCCGCTGCCGGAAACCCAGCCAGAGGATGCTGACGCTGCCGTGGCTAGGGCGGACCAGATCATGGCTGAGGTGGATGAGATGATGGCGGCCGGTAAGTCCCCCTCCCCCGCTCCCAGATCTGGCAGTATTGTGGGGTCCATGTTGGAGGGCCTTGAGGATATCCGGTCCGGGAACACCCAGCCCCTACTGTCACCTCTTCCCAGCGCGGACGGGTCCGAGGAACCCGACACTGTGGAGGATGTCCGGACTTGGATGAAAGATGAGATCGTGGAGACGGTCCCCATTATGTGGGTGGGATGTCGGTTTCATCGCTTAGAAAATGCGGTCCGGACCCTGACGGAGATAGTTGGCCGGCAGGAGGAGGAGATTGCCACCCTGAAGGGTAGGTTGGCCCCCCGCCGTCGTTCTCCCTCTGTGACTCCTGAGTCCTCAGGGACTACCCCTATTCCCCGCTCCTCGTCAGAGGGGTCTACTGAAGTCCCTGCCAAGGGCCAGGGTGCTGCTCCGGTGGCCCCTGCTACTAAAGCATCCTTTGTGGATATGGTAAAAAAGATGGCCTACGTGCCCAAACCCGCCATCCCACTAAGGGCCAAGACAGCCCCGGTTCGGCCCGCTTCGGCGGCCTCCTCCCACATCACCAGCAGTGGCAGCTCTTCCAGTGACGGAGGGGTGGTCCTGAAGGTGGGAAAAGCTGCGGAGGGGAAGAGGGTAAGCTTTGACGATGAGGAGGAGAAGGAGGAGGGAAAGAAGAGGGAGAGGAAGAGAGGCAGGCGCCTGAGTGGTGCTGCTAGAAGGAGAAGAAAGATGGCGGCTCAGGCCAGCCAGGAGGCATCGGCGACCCCGGCCAAGACTCAGGGGAAGGCTACTGCTGACGGACAGGCTACACCCTCCGCTGCTGCCGCCCCAGTACCCATGGTGCAAACCCTCTCGTCGGGGCCAGGTGCCATCAGGAGGATCTACAATGTGGTGCCTAACCTGATCCCTCGCGACGGCCCTCCTCGCAGCACCAGTCAGCATGGAACACCACCAAAGCCGGCTCCACCCCAGTCCTCGCCTACCCCGGATGCTAGGGGAAGGCACATTACAATGCGGTTTGCCACCCGCAAAGAAGTGGCACTGTTGAAGGAACTATCACTCCCGGAGTTGGTCTTCCAAAAGGACGTGAAGAAGGTCAAGATTATGGTCACGGGCGTCCCCCTTTCAGACACCGGCCGTGGTTCCATCTGGAAGGTTGACGGATGGATTGGGGAACAGGCTTCGGATGGCCTGCGCGCTGACCCGGAGCTAGGGAATCCTGGCATCGTCACCGTGTCCCGCCCTGACATCATGGGGTCCATCCACGCCATGAGGCAGGCTAACGCCGTGTCTTGCGGTATTCGCTTTGTGGTGGAGGAGAATGAGGCGGCCAAGGCTGCTTTGGAGGCTGGGAGGATCTTCCTTCGGGGGGGTACTCGGAATGTTAGGGTGTTCACCGAGCACCGTACGGCGAAGGTCTGTGGTAAGTGTTTGCAGGTGGGCCACTTTCAGGCCACCTGTGCCCTTCCTTCCCGATGTCGGTTTTGTTATGGGGAGCACCTGTCCAGAGAACACATGTGTAAGGCTCTGGGGTGCCCCGGAGGCGTGGGGGAGGCATGCGGGCATACCCGCAGGATGTGTTGGTTGTGCGACAGGACCGATCACTTTGCTGGGTATGAGAAGTGTCCTGCCTTGAGGGCTGACTTTAGGACTCCCGTGTCCTCCCCACCCGCGACGACGGCGGCCGCTGCCGCAGCCTCATCGCCCGAGGTGCCAGTCACTGGGGAAAAAGGACCTGAGAAGAGAAGACGGCCACGACGCCGGAGCAGAGGACGGTCACCAACTCCCAGGGTGGTGGAGGTGAGTAGTGATGGGGAAGAGGAGGATGTTCCGCGGGAGAAGTCTGCTAAGGCTAAGGGTAAGGAGCCTGAACGACCCCCCCCTTCCCCCTCCCCCAAGCGTGGTATTTTGAAGAAGAAACCCGTTCCCAAGAAAGGCGATGCTATGTGGTTTGCCCTGGACTCTGAGGGTTTTCTAAGTGACTCTGGCCCCTGTGGCCCGAGCGGATCTGTCGAGGCCCCCTTTTAAATGCGTATCACGGCGATAGCATTAAACGTGGGGAGGAGTGGCAGGAATCAGGCGCTGGCGTTTGATTTGTTTTCTTTCGTTGATTTATTTTTTGTGTTGGAACCTCTGGTTGATTCGGAGGGACATCATGTGCCGATAGAGGTGGATGGTTGGGATTTGTTTTCCTTTATTATTGGATCGGGGGTGGAGGTGTTTGTTCGCTCGCATCTGTGCGGGTTGTTTGATGTTGTTGGGCACGGGGGCGCTTGTGCTCAGGTTGGGTTTTGGGAGAAGGGTGAGAAGAGGGTGCTCGCGGGAGTCTACATCCCACCTACACACACCAAGGCCGAATATCAGTCGGGGCTGAGGGACGTCAGGGAACCGGATATCGCGTTTGGCGATTTCAATGCTAGACATCGTGATTGGGACCCACGGGCAGAGATGGCCAGGCAGGAACATTGCGGACGATGGTTGCGGGAATGGATGGCACTGCGGTTGCTGAACATGACTCAGCCTGACCGACCGACGTTCCGCGACATATCGATGATAGACCTCTGCTTGTACCGACGATCGTACCTACAGCACAAGTACCTTGACGTGGTCGGCTGCGAACACGCCGCCCAGACTATCCGACTCCATGTGGACCTACCTGACAATCTCATGAGAAGGAGGCCTGCTTGGAAGAAAGCGGTGTGGGGAAAGGTTGGGAAAGAGCTGGACACCCTGAAAGAGGTGGTTAGCGAGCAGTTGTGGAGTGGAGTGAGAAGTGTGGTGGACGTACTCCCACGGGCTTCCGTTGGCAGAAGTCGGTGCGAGTGGTGGACACCTGAGTTGGAGAGGATGAAGTTGGATGTGGCCCGGCTGAAGAGATACTCCAAGCGCACGGCGGAGCGGATGGAGGACTTTAGGCTGGCAAGGTGTGTCTACCGGGCTTGCCTGTTGAGGGCTCGGTTCGACCATATTAGGGCCAAGCTGGCGGAAAGCAAGGACCCCGACATTTTCAGGTTGGTTAGAAAGTTGGAGGCCAAGCGCATGTTACCTTCGATGGTGCGGTCCGACGGCACCTTGGCAAACACGCACGCCGAAATCAGTGACCTGATTGCACAACAGCTTGATCCTGGTGGTCCCGCCCGATGGATTGAAAGTGTGATTGAGATGGACAGTGCCCAAGAAATGGAAACGGCGCTGGCAAGATCTCCCACAAACACGGGCCCCAGCGAAGATGATATCGGCTATCCCTTCCTAAGGTTTTGGACGAGGAGGGATGCCAGGACATTGCGACGCCTCGTTGACTATGGGCTGCGACATGACATTCCGGACTGGCATAGGGCCGAGGTAGTGCTCATACCCAAGCTCGACAAGCCGCGGTATGATGTTGACAAATCCTGGCGCATGATACACTTACTCCCGACCACGGCTAAGGTGGCGGAGACGGTGGTGTTACTCCGACTGGCCGCTTGTCTGGACCTCGGTGAGACACAGTTTGGCTCCCGCAGGAGGCGGGGTGTCCATGATGCCATGGCGGTCATTCAGGAATTCCTCCACCATAATGAGGGATACAAGCGTCTGATCTTGTCAATGGACGTGGAGCGGGGGTTCGACAACATCGACATCGGCCTCCTGTCCGATTTCCTGGTGGCCCGGGGGTGCCCTTCCAACCTGTGTCAATGGGTTCGGAGATGGACAGGTTGTCGGTCAATTCGCTTCCGGTTCAATGGGTGTGTTTCCCGGGTCTACCATGTCAGTAAGGGGGTCCCCCAGGGGTCGCCACTCTCCCCCTTTCTGTTCGGCGCCTATGTGGCTGACATTTTCACACCACGGATGCGCTACTCCCCTGGTGTCCGACATTTGGTAGCCTCATACGTTGATGACGGGGTTATCATGGTTGCAGCTGACTCCTTTGATGCGGCCCGCTACCATACTGGGGAATTGTTACGCGACTGTGACCGAGTTGCGCGAGATAGGGGAATGGGGTTTAGTGCGTTGAAGACGCAGTGGATTGGGTTTGGTGATAGAGCGTGGGAAGGAATGGATTTGTTGGGAGAAATGGTGTTGCCATCTGAGGACCTGCGGGTTCTTGGGTATAGGTTTAATGTATTTCTTAACTTTTCTTCTCATGTACGTTATTGGTTAGATAGGGGGTTGGGTGTGAGGAGGAGGATTGCGGCGCTGGGAAGGAGGTTTGGGAGTGTTGGGGGGTTGGGAGCATGGGTGACTTACCGTTTGGTGCAGGCAGCCTACCTTCCGACCGTCTACTACGGACTTGAGTTTGTAACCGACTACCCGTCGTATGTGAAGCAGATTCAGGTCCACGTTAACGATTGCCTCCGCTCGGTGTTCCGGACTCCCATGAAGTTGGCCAACAACGTTTTGTTGGCTGAGTATGGGGTGACACCTGTCGCTATTCAGGGCAGGTACCTACAACGGAGGTGTTACAGCCGGTTCATCAATTACCGGTACTGCGAGAGTCATCCCTGGTTCGGGCAGATCAGGCTGGACTGGAAGGAGGAAGGCATGGTGGCCCACCGACAACATTCGGACAAGGTGCTTTCATACCATCCCACGGTTACGATTGGGCAGGGGAAGGAAGCTACGCCCCTCAGACACGCCGGAGAAGTCAAGGAGCTCAGTGGCGGCTCGGATCTGGTGGTGTACATTGATGGGTCCAAGATGGCCGAGGGTGCTGGTGTTGCTTGGGCTGTGTTCGAACGGGGAGCCTCGCTTAGGGTAGGGGGGTGTTCAGTGCCGCCGGCCTGGAGCATCGTCGAATGTGAGCTGTTTGCCGTGGTTTGTGCACTGCGAGAAGTCAGTGGATTGTGTGTGGGGCGGGGGGTACATGTGTTTTTGGATTGCGTCCCCGCCCTGCTTCTAGTTGAGAATATGTTGCCCGAGGGGGACTCGGCTGAGATGTGGGAAGTCATGGCACCTTTGATGGAAGTTGTGCGTCCACACCTTGGTTGGGTTCCGGGGCATATGGGCATCCAGGGCAACGAGCTGGTCGACAGGAAGGCCAAGGAGAGTACACGCCTGCCGCTGCAGCCATTTCAGTGGGAAGGGGTCAGCTTTGGTATAGGGCACGCTGCGTTGGCCCGTGAGTTGAGGAAGGAACAGTGGGAGGCCAGGCATGTCAGTGAAGGCCACGGGTATTATGCTCGTGGGCCTAAGGCCCCCAGACACCTCCGCGGACTGACAAGGATGGATTCCTATGTGTTAACTAGGATTCGCAGCGGTACCGGCCTGGTTGGACACGACGAGTGTGAAGGGCGCGAGGAGAGACATCACTGGACTTCTTACACGCGGTACAGTGGGAAGCGGCCGGCTATGGAGGACTTGTTCAAGGACTCAGCGATCGCGGGATGGAAGGACTGGTGGTTGGAACACGGGTGGCTGGGACTGGGGATTCCCCGTCATATTAAGGAGGTGGACGGGGAGTTGGTGGTCGCAGGTAACCCGTTTGATGGTACACTGACGGTGGAGAGGGACGGGAGGCGAGTGTGTGTAGCGACGCCTGATACTTGTTTGCGGTGCGAAAAGAAACACCCTGGGGGGGAGTTCGTGCTTCCGAGTAAGCATCTTCCCACCAAGTGGTTCTACCTTCCGAACTCGGTCGCTACACGATGTCCGAGCTGCAACATGGCGATTACCTACCAAGGCACCTCCACGCGGCCCTCCTTCTCTACTCACTTCGATAACAACCCGGGTTGCCTCTCGGAAAGCCTCGACCGATTTTGGCAGCGGCATTGGCATGACTGGGACGATCTTGCGCTTTCCTTACGAACGGCCATTGTACTCAAGTGGGCTGGGCTGTGTGGGTTTATCGAGTGGGAACGGTGCCCCTTTTGCGACCAGCGTCGGATCGTTGGGATGGTTAATAGGATGGGGGAGCACTATCGGAAGAAGCGTGGATGTTGGGACAGACTGTATGTTTCCTTTGTTGAATATGTTGATGAGATTGTGTTGGAGGCGGAATAGTTGTGTTGGTATGTTGTTGGTGGTTGGGTTGCGGGAAGGGGAAGACGCGTTAATCCGGGGTGTTGCTAGTCGACACGAGCGCCCGTGAGCCCCTTGGGTAGTGGTTTATTGGATCTGTGTTTGGGAGGAGCGGTTGCGAGACGGGATTGCGCCCGTGGTAGTGTATTTTAGTTTGTGATTTTTTGGGGCGCGGGGGAGACTGGTCGTATGCCGGAGTTGGCGGTACTAGTATAAATAAAATAGATTGAATGTTCTAAGTAATTTCCTTACTTCTATCTTTGCTCCGCCTCGGTAGCGTTCCTTTCGCGCCCATGATAGCTTTCTGATCCTCGGATTCTGGGGGAGATATCTGAGTTCGCTCAGTAGTTCCTGGGGTCTTTGGTGTTGAGGTTGTCGTGTAGTGGAGCGTCGTGGTTACTTGTTTTCACCTCCTCGTTGTTGTTTGATTCTCACGATGATTTCGCTTCGAGCCTCTGCACCTTTGGCGTCTACGAGCCCTCCCTCGGTAAAAAGTCTTCGGCTTCTCTGTCTATTGTCTACTCGCAGAGTTTCGCGTTCGGGGGTTGGGGGATTTGAACATTGCTGTGGGGGGAAACACCCGTGTCGTTCTTTGGGCCAGCTCATGTTTCTTGTTGGGTTTTAACAGAGTCCTTAGTGTTCACGATACAAAACGCCCTTGGGTTAGACTGATGACCTTCCCAAGTATCAACACGTCGTACCGATCGCATCATTCCTTAAGGGACGGGGGCCTCGCCGGCCCCGCCCTTCGTCTATCGTATCTACGGTCGGAACCTTACGATGTTGTTTATCACCGTTCCATTGGAGTTTACGTCCTTGTGGCATTTACGGTGGTTCGATCAGGTGTCACCTCCTCGCCTCTACGTGGGGATGGCTTTGACTCTGAAAATACTTGCCTCCTGGCGCGGATGAACTTCTGCCCGGGATGGTGTGGGGCGATTGGTTGCCAGGCCACGCTTGGTCTAGTGCAGGGGTCGGTGTGGTTACGGATGGTGGTTGGCGGTCACACCCATTGCAAGTGGGGCCTACCTTCTGTTTGTCTCGTTTCCTATCCTGGTACCCGCCCTCTCTGAAGCGTCAGTTTGGGCACCTTTCGTCAGTCTACGGTGCGGCCCCTTTGGGGCCCACATTGGGGGGCCTCCGGGTTCCCTGGTTTTCCCTCTCGGCTTGCTTGGATTTCGGTTCGGGCGGGCTGGGACTGTGGTCGGCGTCTTTGGATGCTGGCGCGTATGTTGTGGCCCCGGGTTCGTCCCGGTGGCCCCCCTCGGCTATACGGTACTGGGGGATTGGGGCTCTGTTGTTGTGGCCAAGATCAGTGGCTGCATGATGGGGTCAGGTATCGGCTGTCCTGTGGCTGTCGGGCGGTTGAGCTGCCTGAGGGGCTGAGGGGGCTGGATGGGAACTGCGGTGCCTGGTGTGTGGGGCTTGGGGGGGGCTGACTTGGCGGGGAGAGGCGCCTGCGAGCACCGGTCGGGCCTGCGTCAGGTTGGGCGAGGTCTAATTAAGTGTTTCCAGCTGGCTCGGGCTGCTAAGGTCAAGCTGCTGAGTGCTGCAAAGCTTCCTGGCGGACCGGTTGGCTGACGGCCACCTGTGCGGATAGTGGGTTGCGACATCTGGGTTGGACTTGTTTGGGTCTTGCGTGCTGGGTTCTGTGGGGCTTGTTTGGTTTCTTTGGTTCGGTTACGGGTACGGCGGGCGGAGGCATGGCACCACGGGTAGGAGATAGGCCCTACTGACCATTTCGGTCTGTCACCACCTCTATGTATTTCCTTTGTTTATGTTTGGTTTTGGGGTTACGGGCAGTGGGTACAGGTCCTCCTCCCCATTACGCTCTTCGGAGGCACTTGGCAAAGTGGGTTTATAGGGTCGACGGCCTGGCATGCGGATGCGAGTTGTGGACTTGTTGGTCACGACCTCTCTGCCTTGGTGCCGCCTGTGTTGATAGATTGTTGTTGGTTTTCTACTGTGGAGGAGTGATCGCGGGACGGTATTCAGACCGGGCGGTAGTGGAATTTTGTTTTTGTACGGGGAACTTGCCTTTGTCGGACACCCTTTCGGCCTTTGGGGCTTCGGCCTGGGTCTTGCCTGTCGCCTGTTTATCTTGGTATTCGTGGGTTTGCCCCTCGTACTCCTTGTTCAGGAATGATGCGGACTTGCTACAAGGGCTGCGGTTGATTCCATACCAGGGGAATTTCGGATGCGGGGGCGAGGAGGACTTTCTTTACCGTTGATGGCTTTTGTATTTAGTGTTCGTGTTGCGGGCATGGCGCGGGCATGTTTGAGGTATGGGGCTGGAGGTTTAGATTGTTCGTAGTTAGTGGTAGTTCCGGTTTGCGTTAACCTCGTGCCGGCGGGGACTTGTCGTATGCCGGAGTCGGCGGTACAAGTATAAATAAATTAGATTGAATGTTCTAAGTAATTTCCTTACCTATTACTTTACGAATAAAACATCTTTACGCTCTTTATCACGTTTGCACATCCGACACATTTCTCACGAGCCTATATAAGGCGAAGCTATCCTAGTTAGGATTTAACAGACGTTATCCGACGAACGGTGATAACATAGATCAACCGATCTAAGAACTGTTATATCAAAACGGATAGGAACAAAGAAGAGAAGTATCGTTGCCCGTCGCTATTAGTTAACCACGAGCTAGGAACGTTACAAGGGGATTGATTCAGCAAGAATCTTTTTGACAATTGGTCTAGAATAGGAGTTGGTGTCATCGACAGCCTCTTCGATAGCTGTGACACCTGCGGTGGTGCATTTACGATGAAGATGTTTCTTGTCGGTGGGTGCAGAATGGATATCTGCATCATTTTCAGAGATTTCAGCTTATGGAGCACCTCTGGACGCAGGAGCTTGTGGTGCATTGACACCTGATACGACCATCGGCAACAAGATATTTTCAACTAGCACTAGCTCCCGGACGATAACTGGTACCACAGGTGCCTGTTAAGAAGCATGTTGTTTCGGAAGAGAGTCAATCAAATTCTTGCCACAGTCCTTGATAAGAGTAATGATGGCCTATTCCTTCTGGTACCACAGTGGCACGTCATTAGCCGCCGCCACCAGAAGAGCGTCACATGCTCAGCACAGTCTCCTTATATCATGGAAGATCTTTCTGAAATCGTCATCAGCGAAAGTATTGATGTTGGTATAATTGCTTGCTAATATCTGCTCCCGGAAAGTATTTTTCCATGCTACATAGAGCTGTCTCCCGACGTTGTCCTAGTTCAATGTACGCCGCAACTTATACCGGTTGATCTTCTTATGGCCGACCCTCCTCACAGTAATTGTACCAGTCAGAGGAACAGCTGATAGCCGGTATATGAGGGCTTCTGGAACTTTGTATTACTTTGGAATAATTGGCATGTTCACATACTACATGCAGTTATTATTTGGGCCATCCAGCTGTTCGTTCTGGGTGGTAGTATTGCAGGCGCCCTGCGGGTTGTGAATATTGTTCCTCGTATGTCTTTCCTTTTGTCTTCGTGGTTTAAGTTAAGATGCTGCGTGAGTCCCTTTCATTCTTACCAACTTGAAAATGTTTCCTGCTTATTTAGGAAATCAAAGTTGAGACTTCCGAGCATTCTCCAGTCCATTATATACGACGCCAGCTCTATTTTCATCGCATGCGCTACACCGAACAGGCCATTAGCTTTATCTCATCTTGACAGTTGTTGGCCGTGCCCATGACTCCATCATGTAAAAGTCAGCATTCCTCTGGCACGTCATATCTACACGCTTCTCGAAAACCTGGCTATCCTGCAATGCCTACCAGATCTGCATTTTATCTCCACAAATACTCACTCCAAGGTTCGTATAGGAAACTGATACGAACTGCCTATGCCGATTTCCTTGTCCTGCTGGTGTCAGGAATATCGTTTACTGACTCGGCGCTGAGTCTTTCATGATGTAGGATCCAGTGAATTGCCTTTCATCCCTTTATTGTGGGATAGCAGTCAGCCACAATCTGATTATGAATCAGATGCCAACCTAAGCAGCAGCCAACAAGACACCACTGGAGATGATATTACAGCTGGGTTTGTGGCGCAATTCATTCATATGGTCAACGTTCCTTAAACACCTGCGGACACAGAGCATTATCCACATGCCGGCGAATCCATCAGATATGTGAGGGTATTTGTGGACGAGAAGCAAAATCTGTGGGAGGCCCCATTTGCTTCATTTGCTAGTGCACATGAACTCAAACTTGCATTGTAGTTCATTCAAAGCCAGATATCCAAGTCACGAATTAATAAATATGTTTCCGATAGCATTCGCAATTCCAAAGACATTTTCTACACCACCGTATATACACTTGAGAAGCTTCTACGCACACTGGACCCACATGGTGTGTATCTACAATGGCATGTAGGTCAAGTTCGAGATGTCATCAGAACTTTACTCATGTTCAACTGCAACCTTCCAGACAGTATCCGGCTTGTCCTTCGACAGAGAGCGTACAAAGATTATTTCGTTTACGCACTGTAATGTGAATATGATCTCAACGGACACAGAGCATATGCAGATATGCATACGGTAGACTGGTGGCGGGATATTCAGTTACTATGCCAATGTTTTGTGCTCCCATTTCGTCAAATACGATGACAAAGTGATAACAGGAAGCACTGCCATCTGGTACCACTGTGGTTCCAAGTATTAGGATGTCTGATCAGATGCACCTTACCAATTTCTCGGGTGATAAGAAGGGGTGGCTGGGCTATGTGATGAACGGAAATCTTCCATCACCTAAGCGTAACAAACCTGGAATGATGGCATTGCATCTTTTCGCACTATTACCTGTTACGCCAAAATTGCTGCATCCCTCTTACGGGAACCAATGATATAGACCGATTAATGGTGACACAATAAAAGGCGTATTCAAGCTCCTATTGGAGCCCTTGTGCAAGGCTTCTCTCAAGGGTGTGCCAATTGACTGTGCTGATTATTATTATTATTATTATTATAAATCATTAAGCTTGTAGAGCCTATGGCTATGAAGCTGAAAAGAAAAATATGAGTGTAGTGCCTCCCACTACTGGTCCCAGATCCCATCTCCTAAATCCTGTTGTCTTCTTCTGATTGGGCCTCCTGCCTATTCCCTCCTATCCATCAACCTCCCCACCTGCCTCCCTCCATTCTAACCATCTCTCCTCCTCCCTCCTCTCCCATTCTCCTCCTTCTTGCACTCCCTCCTCTTCCCTCTCCCCTTCCTCCCCCCCTCTCCTTCCATTACCAGAGTACTCTAATCCTTCCCATATCCCCAAATGCTCCTGCCTTGTTGCTGCTCCACATTCTCCTATAAACTTTCCCACAGCCAGCAGTCCAGCCTTGGATCCAAGCACATCAGGAAGGTAGAAGGTTTGAGCAACTTGTCTGAGATGGTGTCTGGATTGTTGATATTTGCTGCAGTACAGAAGAATGTGTTCTGGTGTTTGGAGTGCTGGTGTCTGTCTATCACAGGTACAGCTGGTTTGAACATTCTCATCCAAT
Organism: Tuber indicum; assembly: GCA_006112555.1. NCBI lineage: Eukaryota > Fungi > Ascomycota > Pezizomycetes > Pezizales > Tuberaceae > Tuber > Tuber indicum. The sequence continues at coordinate 17,199 of VBSK01000153.1, forward strand.
CTAGACAGATAAGATTTGAAATATCCATGGCCAAGTCTGAGTTGTGTGACTGTTGCAAGCTGATGTCTAGACAGTTGGTAGAAGTGTGGTGGTGGTCTGAGTTTGGGGAGGTGGAAGTGGATGGACCTGAAGTGTCTACCTTTCCTGGTATCGGGCAGTTGAGTCCAGTACTGGTGCCAGGCAGGAAGGGCAGACTGCTTGATCTGTGTCTTCAATTTGGTCAGTGAAAGGTAACTGTCCTGTGTGGGTTGGGGATACTCAGCTGCTTGTTTTGCTAAACTGTCAGCTTCATCATTGCCCTGAATACCTGTATGCCCAGGAACCCAGTGAAGATGAAGCTGTAGATCCAAGTCAGAGAGGAGTAGGTCTATGGTGAGCTGTTGAATCTGTTGTGAAACCTGTTGGCCTGGGTGAGGGGATAGGCTGTAGGAGTTGAGAATTGCTGCTTGGTTGTCTGTAAAGATCCAGATGTGCTTGAAAGATAGGCTGGTCCTACTGGCTTCTGTGAGAGCTCTGGCAATACCTACCAATTCCCCATCATAAACCTTCATATCCAACCCAAGTCCCACACTCCACCTGCCCACAATCTTTCCACCATGCATCATAACCACTCCTGCTCCTACTCCTCCACTCTCCAGTTCACTTCCATCTGTGTAGAGAATCAGGTTGTCTCCATTGTTGATCTGGTTGAATAGGATCTTATGCTGTCTGGCTGCTGCTTCTTTGTCTTCAGGGCTGATAAAGATGTCTAATCTGGGATATTGGTCTGGTAGGGTGGTGTGCCATGGTGGTTGCAAGATAGGATGGCATTGCTCAAGTTTCTTGCCTGCTGGTAGGTAGTTACTTAAAGTGTTCAAAACTCTAATCAGTTGGGTGGGAAACTTAGCTTGCTGGGAATGGGAAATCCTCCAATCTGGATTCACATTACCATATAGTTCTTGTTGGGAGTTAAAGGTAATGTGATCTCTGAATCTGAATACTGGAGTTGTGGTACAGTCTGAATCTGAGGAGTAGGAGGTAGAGGAGCTTGGAGGATAGCTTTGTTGTAATGTTGATGGATATGAGTTAGGTGTTCTTTGTCTGACTGGATGATCTGGTAGCATCTGTAACACCCTGTAAGCATATCTCTTACAAAGTCTGTCAAGTCTTAAGGGAACAGGAAGTGTAGAAGCCTCAATCTCCAGAGCGGCTGTTGGTGAAGTTCTGAAAGCTCCTAGTATTCTCCTATTAGCTTCTGCTTGTAACTTCTCCAACATATTAGCAAGTCCTATCTGTCCCTTCCACCAAGGGACTCCGTTGCCGTTACAACCACAGCGAAAGAAAAAACCACACCAAATTTTTCGCCGAGCCCTCACCTCATTGGTCAACCACCAATTATCACCGCTTCACCCATCCTTCTTCCCCACTTTTACAGACAAATCATCCCACTTTATTTGTTATTCCATCACCCCTATCAACTGAGTCCCTCATACAACCCCCTTGATGTCGCGCAGACCCTTGGGCAAGGGTAGGGGTGGCAAGAACCCTCTTGCCAGCCCCTTTCACCTACCAGAATCCCACCAGACCAGAGGAACATCAATCCTCCCCACCTCGCCTGACGACAAACAGATGGAAGAGGATACCCCTTCCCCTGTCCAGACAGTCGCACCCCCACCCGATTCAGAAGATGCCTGGGAAAAGGCAGTCAATGAACACGTCACCTATCTACAAGAGGAACTACAAACCATGAAGACCTGCTACTGCGAACTCAAAGATACCCTCAAAGCCATGGAGGCACACATGCTAGTAGTGCAGGAACGACACATTACAGACACCAAAGACCTCCAAGCCAAAGTGGCAGCCCTTACCTCTCAAGTCGCGCACCTTGTTGCTCAACCACATCATAGCAACACCACCTTCGCGAACACCCAACCCCCTCCCACCCAGCCACCACAGCAAACCTGGGCCCAGAAAGCGGCCAGAACCCTCCCTAGCAAGCCCCCAGCACACTCACCAAACAAAACTGCCACTTCTCCAGTTTTGACCAAACGGGACCGTACGATTGTCATTGAGAGAGATGGCACTGCACTCCCTGACGACATCAACACCCTCACCATAAGGAACGCTTTCAACACTGCAATTAAGAAGCCTCTTATTGCAACCATTGAGTTCACCCCCAACCACCATGTCCTCCTCCTCACCAAGGACACCATCACGGCTGCCCAAGTCCTCAAACAACACAGAACAGCAATTGAGGAAACAGCAAGATCCACCATACCTGCCGCCACTGGCCTCAGACAGGATGAAGTCTGGCATAAAGTAGGACTCCGTTGCCGTTACAACCACAGCGAAAGAAAAAACCACACCAAATTTTTCGCCGAGCCCTCACCTCATTGGTCAACCACCAATTATCACCGCTTCACCCATCCTTCTTCCCCACTTTTACAGACAAATCATCCCACTTTATTTGTTATTCCATCACCCCTATCAACTGAGTCCCTCATACAACCCCCTTGATGTCGCGCAGACCCTTGGGCAAGGGTAGGGGTGGCAAGAACCCTCTTGCCAGCCCCTTTCACCTACCAGAATCCCACCAGACCAGAGGAACATCAATCCTCCCCACCTCGCCTGACGACACCCAGATGGAAGAGGATACCCCTTCCCCTGTCCAGACAGTCGCACCCCCACCAGATTCAGAAGATGCCTGGGAAAAGGCAGTCAATGAACACGTCACCTATCTACAAGAGGAACTACAAACCATGAAGACCTGCTACTGCGAACTCAAAGATACCCTCAAAGCCATGGAAGCACACATGCTAGTAGTGCAGGAACGACACATTACAGACACCAAAGACCTCCAAGCCAAAGTGGCAGCCCTTACCTCTCAAGTCGCGCACCTTGTTGCTCAACCACATCATAGCAACACCACCTTCGCGAACACCCAACCCCCTCCCACCCAGCCACCACAGCAAACCTGGGCCCAGAAAGCGGCCAGAACCCTCCCTAGCAAGCTCCCAGCACACTCACCAAACAAAACTGCCACTTCTCCAGTTTTGACCAAACGCGACCGTACGATTGTCATTGAGAGAGATGGCACAGCACTCCCTGACGACATCAACACCCTCACCATAAGGAACGCTTTCAACACTGCAATTAAGAAGCCTCTTATTGCAACCATTGAGTTCACCCCCAACCACCATGTCCTCCTCCTCACCAAGGACACCATCACGGCTGCCCAAGTCCTCAAACAACACAGAACTGCAATTGAGGAAACAGCAAGATCCACCATACCTGCCGCCACTGGCCTCAGACAGGATGAAGTCTGGCATAAGGTCATCATACACGGCATCCCCACCACTGTTCCCTCCACTCCTGAGGGATTCAACACTGTCAAGTCAGAGATTGAGGAGTTCAACACTGGCATTCACCTTCCCCGCCCCCCCAGGTGGCTCACCACTGAATCCCAACGTACCGGCAAAGCGGCCTCCACAATGGTTATCACTATTGCTGGTAAGGACAACACAGATAAAGCCCTCAATAGAGGCCTCTCTCTCTTTGGCAAGAGGTTTAAGGTTCAACGCTACCTTTCCTTTGGCCCTGACACCCAGTGTTCCAGATGCCTTGCCTTTGGACACCACCCCACCCAGTGTACCGGTACTACCTACTGTGCTATTTGCACCTTGGAGCACCCTACCTACCTCCACACTTGCGGCAGATCAGATTGTCCCACCAAAGGCAAACCATGTCTCCATACCATCATCAAATGCAAGAACTGCGGCGAACCCCACATGGCAACCTCCAAGGAGTGTGCAACATACCTGGCGGCAAACCAAGTGGCTGCTGAGAGGCGGACAAAGGCTAATTAGGTTTCCTCTTACTTGTATTTCCTTTGTTTTATTTATTATTATTATTATTATAATTCATTACGCTTATGGAGCCAGAGGCTATGAAGCGGCAACTAACATACAAAATGGCACGCCACCCGCGCCTGGTCCCTGATATCCGTCTCCTAAATGTTAGTAGCAACTTTTGATTGGACCCCCTGTCATAACGCTAACGACCCCTTGTACAAATGAAATCCTCCCGCCCGCCTTAAGCCTAACAAATAAAACAAATGAAATACAAGTAAGAGGAAACCTAATTAGCCTTTGTCCGCCTCTCAGCAGCCACTTGGTTTGCCGCCAGGTATGTTGCACACTCCTTGGAAGTTGCCATGTGAGGTTCGCTGCAGTTCTTGCACTTGATGGTGGTATGGATGCAGGCTTTGCCTTTGGTGGGACAATCAGACCTGCCGCAAGTGTGAAGGTAGGTAGGGTGCTCATGGGTGCAGATTGCACAGTAGGTAGTGCCCGTACACTGGGTAGGGTGGTGACCAAATGCAAGGCATCTGGAACACTGGGTGTCTGGGCCAAAGGTGAGGTAGCCTTGGACCTTAAACCTTTTACCAAAGAGTGAGAGGCCTCTGTTGTGGGCTTTATCTGTGCTGTCTTTGCCGGCAATAGTGATGACCATGGTAGATGCTGCTTTGCCTGTGCGTTGGGTGTCTGTGGTGAGCCACCTGGGTGGGCGGGGAAGGTGAATGCCAGTGTTGAACTCCTCAATCTCTGACTTGACAGTGTGGAACCCATCAGGAGTAGAGGGGACTGAGGTGGGGATGCCGTGGATGATGACCTTATGCCAAACTTCATCTTGTCTGAGGCCAGTGGCGGCAGGTATGGTGGATCTTGCTGTTTCCTCAATTGCTGTTCTGTGTTGCTTGAGGACTTGGGCAGCCGTGATGTTGTCCTTAGTGAGAAGAAGGACATGGTGGTTTGGGGTGAACTCAATGGTTGCAATAAGAGGTCTCTTAATTGCAGTGTTGAAAGCGTTCCTTATGGTGAGGGTGTGGATGTCGTCAGGGAGTGCTGTGCCATCTCTCTCAATGACAATCGTACGGTCGCGTTTGGTCAAAACTGGAGCAGTGGCAGTTTTGTTTGGTGAGTGTGCTGGGGGCTTGCTAGGGAGGGTCCTGGCCGCTTTCTGGGCCCAGGTTTGCTGTGGTGGGTGGGTGGGAGGGGGTTGGGTGTTCGCGAAGGTGGTGTTGCTATGCTGTGGTTGAGCAACAAGGTGTGCGACTTGAGAGGTAAGGGCTGCCACTTTGGCTTGGAGGTCTTTGGTGTCTGTAATGTGTCGTTCCTGCACTACTAGCATGTGTGCTTCCATGGCTTTGAGGGTATCTTTGAGTTCGCAGTAGCAGGTCTTCATGGTTTGTAGTTCCTCTTGTAGATAGGTGACGTGTTCATTGACTGCCTTTTCCCAGGCATCTTCTGAATCTGGTGGGGGTGCGACTGTTTGGACAGGGGAAGGGGTATCCTCTTCCATCTGGGTGTCGTCAGGCGAGGTGGGGAGGATTGATGTTCCTCTGGTCTGGTGGGATTCTGGTAGGTGAAAGGGGCTGGCAAGGGGGTTTTTGCCACCCCTACCCCTGCCCAAGGGTCTGCGCGACATCAGGGGGTAGTAGGAGGGACTCTGTTGATAGGGGTGATGAAATAACAAATAAAGTGGGATGATTTGTCTTTAAAAGGTGGGGAAAGAGGTGGGTGAAGCGGTGATAGATGGTTGTTGACCAATGAGGTGAGGGCTCGGCGAAAAATTTGGTGTGGTTTTTTCTTTCGCTGTGGTTGTAACGGCAACGGAGTCCCTTTGTTTTATGTTAGGCTTAAGGCGGGTAGGAGGATTTCATTTGTAAAAGGGGTCGTTAGCGTTATGACAGGGGGTCCAATCAAAAGTTGCTACTAACATTTAGGAGACGGATATCAGGGACCAGGCGCTGGTGGCGCGCCATTTTGTATGTTAGTTGCCGCTTCATAGCCTCTGGCTCCATAAGCGTAATGAATTATAATAATAATAATAATAAGTCTGGCATAAGGTCATCATACACGGCATCCCCACCACTGTTCCCTCCACTCCTGAGGGGTTCAACACTGTCAAGTCAGAGATTGAGGAGTTCAACACTGGCATTCACCTTCCCCGCCCCCCCAGGTGGCTCACCACTGAATCCCAACGTACCGGCAAAGCGGCTTCCACAATGGTTATCACTATTGCTGGTAAGGACAACACGGATAAAGCCCTCAATAGAGGCCTCTCTCTCTTTGGCAAGAGGTTTAAGGTTCAACGCTACCTTTCCTTTGGCCCTGACACCCAGTGTTCCAGATGCCTTGCCTTTGGACACCACTCCACCCAGTGTACCGGTACTACCTACTGTGCTATTTGCACCTTGGAGCACCCTACCTACCTCCACACTTGCGGCAGATCAGATTGTCCCACCAAAGGCAAACCATGTCTCCATACCATCATCAAATGCAAGAACTGCGGCGAACCCCACTTGGCAACCTCCAAGGAGTGTGCAACATACCTGGCGGCAAACCAAGTAGCTGCTGAGAGGCGGACAAAGGCTAATTAGGTTTCCTCTTACTTGTATTTCGTTTGTTTTATTTGTTAGGCTTAAGGCGGGTGGGAGGATTTCATTTGTAAAAAGGGGTCGTTAGCGTTATGACAGGGGGTCCAATCAAAAGTTGCTACTAACATTTAGGAGACGGATATCAGGGACCAGGCGCGGGTGGCGCGCCATTTTGTATGTTAGTTGCCGCTTCATAGCCTCTGGCTCCATAAGCGTAATGAATTATAATAATAATAATAATGTCCCTTCCACCAGAGTTCTGCTCCATAGTCAGCAATTGGGGTGATAGAAGTGTAGTATAGTTGCCTCATTGCTGCTGCTGATAGTCCCCATTCTGAGTTGGATGACTGTGCTGATGGGAACATAAAGATTTATTTCCCTATTTTGTTGTTGTGGGTTACTGACCGTATGGAAAACGTGACACTGCATGGAGTAAAATCCAATTCCTATCCTCGATGTGAGATACCTCCTGATATGTTAGGATTGAACGCCCACAGGAGGTATCCAGGTCGAGAGTGTACCAGATATGAGCAGCTGGCAAAAGAAATCCAGTCTAGGTCAGTAGACTTGACGTCGATCGATGTCCAGACAACCTCTGATTCTCTTTGTATTAAGTTTGGACTAAATGTTTCTCATGGCCTTTCTGCAGTTTCAGGTGCCGATCTTCAACGACTTGATTTACTCGATATGTGTTATCTTGGACTATTCCAGTACATGATGGATTGGATTCATGGCTTTCTTAAGAAACACAGACGTCCGCACACATTTGACGACGGCTGGAAATCTTTATGGCCGTAACTGGCGTTCTCGGTACCCAAAAAAGGTTACTGTGAGGTTACACAGTGGCAAGGAAAGCAGATGAGGAACTTGGAACATTGTCTTTTGGCTCTTCATGTGGTAGCATTGAGAATCCCAGATAGTACAGAACAGTAACCTTTCCAAGTTCCACTCACGTCTGTTGGGTTCTTACTGGTTTATACTGTGATTGCTCAATACAGAAGCCACTAGCCTAAGACGTTGGATTAGCTGGATCATATCCTAATCCATTTCATGCGACCAAAGATATCTTCGTAGAGTTTACAACTTATAAGCCAATACAGAAAAAGATTCGGAACCAGCTTAACGAGCAAAAGCAGCATCGAACTGTTTCTCATCAAAATCTCCTGACCTCCACGCGACGCCATGTGGGATAGCGATACCGAGAGGACGATGACGACGAATGTACGAAGTTGATTAATTCCGAATCCCATTTCAATTTCATCAAGATGCATCTACTTGGTCACTTCAACATTTATGTCTATTAGTTTAGCAACATCCGGCATTACTGTAGACAGTTTCGTGAGCTGGCTGACAAGGAACAAAGTGCAGACTACTGGCAACGTTCCAATAGAAATGATGTAGTGCAGCAGATTGTCGATCACTATGGCCGACACCACTCGATCTGCATGAAACTATTAAATCTGGATTCACTGTGATGTAGCAGAGCTGATATCTGGGCGGACGTCGCTGATCTTTTAAGCAAGACAGGAAACAAATGTATACTGTCCTCATATCGTAGGACTGTGAAGTGACCTCGTTCTGACGTTATCGACCTTGGAAATCTTGGCAAGAAATTCAATATCTCAAACGTGACCATGCGTGTTGAATTTCTCCTTTATAGTCGACAGAGCTTGCTCATCACGTGTCTCCTTGCCAAAGACATCCAAATACTAGTATCCCTCCCTGTGGCAAATCTAAAGTGACTTGAAATCGGATTTCTCGCATTCCAGGAAACTGATGTTTACAACATCCATCATGCTGAATGTAAGCGCACCAAGCTCTTCTAAAACAAAGTTAGTTATAATGATTGTGTGTAGGTACAGGCTGGAGAAGAACAAATGTATGGCGGACTGAAGGGAAGTCTTCCTGGCCAACACCTTACACTCTTCAAAATCCGCGACTCCCAGCCCAAAGACAGAGTCTACTGACTGTCATTGTAATAGATATTGAATGTATTTAAGTCAGGATGCCAATCGGAGTTACATCGTCTTCTCACAGTGTGGGTGCCCGAGCCCAGAAGGTCTAAGGTAGAGGACATAGGCATCATCATGGGCAGGGCCCACTTAATCCCTAAGATGGACCGGGGATGACTCGTCAACAGTTGGACCGATTTACTTACGTTAAATGAAATAAATTGAGATATCTTGCAAACAAATGATAATCGCTTCACGACCCCTTCTCATTATTATTATTATTATAAATCATTAAGCTTGTGGAGCCTATGGCTATGAAGCTGAAAGGAAATACATGATTGTAGTGCCCCCCACTACTGGTCCCTGATCCCATCTCCCAAAGCCTGTTGTCTGCTTCTGATTGCGCCTCCTGCCTGTTCCACTCTATTCCTCCCCCACTCCTCCTGCCTGCCTCCATTCCAACCATCTCTCCTCCTCTCTCCTCTCCCATTCCCCTACATCTACTACCCCCTCCTCTTCCCTGTCTTCTTCATCCTCCCCTCTCCTTCCATTGCCAGAGCACTCTAATCCTCCCCATATACCTAAGTGCTCCTACCTCATTGCTGCTCCACTTTCTCCAATAAACTTCCCCACAGCCAACAGGCCAGCCTGGGATCCAAGCACATCTGGAAGGTGAAAGGATTGAGCAACTTGTCTGAGATGGTGTCTGGATTGTTGATATCTGCTGCAGTACAGAAGGATGTGTTCTGGTGTTTGGTGTGCTGGTGTCTGTTTGTTACAGGTACAGTTGGTTTGAATATTCTCATCCAATCTAGAGAGATAAGAGTTGAAATATCCATGGCCAAGTCTGAGTTGTATGACTGTTGCAAGCTGATGTCTGGACAGTTGGTAGAAGTGTGGTGGTGGTCTGAGTTTGGGGAGGTGGAAGTGGATGGACCTGAAGTGCCTACCCTGCTTAGCATCTGGCAGTTGAGTCCAGTACTGGTGCCAGGCAGGAAGGGCAGATTGCTTGATCTGTGTCTTCAATTTAGTCAGTGAGTGGTAACTGTTCTGTGTGGGTTGGGGATACTCAGCTGCTTGTTTGGCTAAACTATCAGCTTCATCATTGCCTTGAATACCTGTATGCCCAGGAACCCAGTGAAGATGAAGCTGTAAATCCAGGTCAGAGAGGAGCAGGTCCATGGTGACCTGTTGAATCTGTTGTGAAACCTGTTGGCCTGGATGAGGGGAGAGGCTGTAGGAGTTCAGAATTGCTGCTTGGTTGTCTGTGAAGATCCAGATGTGCTTGAAAGACAGGCTGGCCCTGCTGGCTTCTGTGAGTGCTCTGGCAATACCTGCCAGTTCCCCATCATAAACCTTCATATCCAACCCAAGTCCTACACTCCACCTGCCCACAATCTTTCCATCATGCATCATAACCACTCCTGCTCCTACTCTACCACTCTCCAGTTCACTTCCATCTGTGTAGAGAATAAGGTTGTCTCTATTGTTGATCTGGTTGAACAGGATTTTGTGTTGTCTGGCAACTGTAACTTTGTCTTCAGGGCTGATGGAGATGTGTAATCTTGGATACTGATCAGGAAGGGTAGTACACCATGGTGCTTGGAATAGGGGATGGTATTGCTCAAGCTCTTTTCCTGCTGGTAGGTAGTTACTTAATGTGTTCAAAACTCCAATGAGTTGGGTGGGAAACTTAGCTTGCTGGGAATTTGAAGTCCTCCAGTCAGCCTTCAAATTCCCATATGGTTCTTGTTGTGGGGCAAAGCTCCTGTGATTTCTCAATCTGAGTGCTGGGCTTCTGGTACAGTCAGAATCAGAAGAGTAGGATGAACTGGGTCTTGGAGGATAGCTCTGTTGTAATGTTGATGGGTATGTGGTTGGTGCTCTTTGTCTGATTGGATGATCTGGTAGCATCTGCAATACCCTGTAAGCATACCTCTTACACAATCTGTCAAGTCTGAAGGAAACTGGAAGGGTAGAAGCATCAATCTCCGGGGCTGCTGTTGGTGAAGTTCTGAAAGCTCCTAGTATTCTCCTATTATTATTATGATTATTATAATTCATTGCGCTTATGGAGCCAGAGGCTATGAAGCGGCAACTAACATTCAAAATGGCACGCCACCCGCGCCTGGTCCCTGATATCCGTCTCCTAAATGTTAGTCGCAACTTTTGATTGGACCCCCTGTCATAACGCTAACGACCCCTTTTACAAATGAAATCCTCCCACCCGCCTTAAGCCTAACAAATAAAACAAATGAAATACAAGTAAGAGGAAACCTAATTAGCCTTTGTCCGCCTCTCAGCAGCCACTTGGCTTGCCGCCAGGTATGTTGCACACTCCTTGGAAGTTGCCATGTGAGGTTCGTTGCAGTTCTTGCACTTGATGGTGGTATGGATGCAGGCTTTACCTTTGGTGGGACAATCAGACCTGCCGCAAGTGTGAAGGTAGGTAGGGTGCTCATGGGTGCAGATTGCACAGTAGGTAGTGCCTGTACACTGGGTAGGGTGGTGACCAAATGCAAGGCATCTGGAACACTGGGTGTCTGGACCAAAGATGAGGTAGCGTTGGACCTTAAACCTTTTACCAAAGAGTGAGAGGCCTCTGTTGAGGGCTTTATCTGTGCTGTCTTTGCCGGCAATAGTGATGACCCTGGTAGATGCTGCTTTGCCTGTGCGCTGGGTGTCTCTGACTTGACCGTGTAGAACCCCTCAGGAGTAGAGGGGACTGAGGTGGGGATGCCGTGGATGATGACCTTATGCCAAACTTCATCTTGCCTGAGGCCAGTGGCGGCAGGTATGGTGGATCTTGCTGTTTCCTCAATTGCTGTTCTGTGTTGCTTGAGGACTTGGGCAGCCGTGATGTTGTCCTTAGTGAGAAGAAGGACATGGTGGTTTGGGGTGAACTCAATCGTTGCGACAAGAGGCTTCTTAAGTGCAGTGATGAAGGCGTTTCGTATGGTAAGGGCGTTGATGTCATCTGGGAGTGCTGTGCCTTCTCTCTCAATGACAATCGTATGGTCGTGTTTTGTCAAAACCGCAGCTGTGGCAGTCTTGCCGGGTGAGGTTGCTGTAGGCTTGCTGGGGAGGCTTCTGGCCGCTTTCTGGGCCCAGGTTTGCTGTGCTGGTTGGGTGGTAGGGGGGTGGGTGTTCACAAAGGTTGTGTTGCTATGCTGGGGCTGGGCAACAAGGTGTGCGACTTGGGAGGTGAGGGCTGCCACTTTGGCTTAAAGGTCTTTGGTGTCTGCAATGTGTCGTTCCTAAACTACCAACATGTGTGCTTCCATAGCTTTGAATGTATCCTTGAGTTCGCAGTAGCAGGTCTTCATGGTTTGTAGCTCTTCTTGTAGATAGGTGACATGTTGGTTGACTGCCTGTTCCCAGGCATCTTCTGTAGCAGGTGGAGGGGCGACAGTCTGGACAGGGGAAGGAACCTCTTCTTCCATCTGCGTGTCGTCTGGAGAGGTAGGGAGGATTGATGTTCCTCTGGTTTGGTGCGATTCTGGTCGGTGGAAGGGGCTGGCAAGAGGGTTTTTGCCACCCCTGCCCTTGCCCAGACATCGTGAAGATGACATCAAGGGTGTAGGAGGGACTCTGTTGATAGGGGTGACGAAATAACAAATAAAGTGGGATGATTTGTCTGTAAAAGTGGGGAAAAGGGGCAGGTGAAGCGGTGAGAATTGGTGGTTGACCAATGAGGTGCGGGCTCGGCGAAAAATTTGCTCTTGTTTTTTCTTTCGCTGTGGTTGTAACGGCAACGGAGTCTTGCTTTATTCTCCTATTAGCTTCTGCTTGCAACTTCTCCAACTTATTAGCCAGTCCTATCTGTCCTTTCCACCAGATTTCTGCTCCATAGTCAGCAATTGGGGTAATGCATGTGTAGTATAGTTGCCTCATAGCTGCTGCTGATAGTCCCCATTCTGAGTTGGATAATCTGGAAATCATGTTGAGTGCCCTGCTTGCTGCTGCTGTCTTTTCCTGTACAGTCGTGTCCGGAAAGTCTTCATACCCTTGCATAGCAACACATCACCACCCCCTCACCTCAACAACCCCCCTCACCATGACCCACCACATACCCTCAGAGCTAGAGAAGACCTCAATAAAGAAATCTATACCCTGTATAAACATACTGATATGGGGTATTATAAAATTTCTAAGACTTTGGGCATCTCCAAGCAAACTGTTCAGTCTGTGGTCAAAAGAGCCAAATCCAGGGGTGGATACACCCATGATGCAAAAAGAACTGGCAGACCAACCAAGATTACCGACACAAATAGGAAGATAGTGGAGTCTATTATCGATGCCGAGCCTCATTTAGCATTACGCGACATTACCAAAAAAGCGAATATTGGTCTTGGAAAGACCACTGTGGAAAAGATCATCTCAGAGGCTGGTTTTAAACTTTTGATACCCAGAAAGAAACCTTTTTGGAGAAAAGGACAAAAGGAGAAGAGAAAGGAGTTTGCTAGGAAGAGGAGGAATTGGAAAGGGGCATGGAATTGGGTTGTTTTTATGGATGAAGCAACTATTGTTTATGATCCAAATCCAACTGGTAGAAAGGTCAGAGTTAGACCTGGTGAAGAGTTGGAAGAAAAAAACTTGAAGCCTAGCTTTAAGTCTGGGAGGACTAGTATTGGGGTCTATGCTACAATCATGAAGGATGGCAGGACTGAGTTAATTCTTGTGAGAAAGAGGGGGGAGGAGGAAAGGACCAGCAAAAGAGACAGACTTGGCCTCAATTCCCACCAATATGCAACTGAAATCCACCAGCCACACCTCATCCCTTTTATAGAAGGTCTGGATAGACCCTCTGAAAACATCTACCTAGCTGCAGACAATGCCTCCTGGCATGCTGGTGAGGAAAATCGAAAATTGGAGGCAGAGTGTGGTTACAAAAAACTCCCTTGGCCACCCAACTCACCAGATCTCAATCCAATTGAGAATACTTGGGCACTACTCAAAAGAGCCCTTACCAAGAGATTCTCCAGACTGGAAAGAAGGCCTCACTGTGCTGGTGAACTGTTTGAAGCAGCAAAGGAGGAGTGGGATTTAATTCCCCAAGAGAAGTTGGATGGATGGGTGGATAGGATGCCAGAGAGAATGCAAGCTGTACTGGATGCAGATGGAGGTCATACAAAATGGTAAAAATGTTTTTTTATTATCTATTAGCTATACTATCATGATTCTTTCAATTGAGTTTTTTACATTTTTTTTGAATTTCTTATGGTTGGGGGTGGTGGTATCGCCGTTGCCATGCGAGGGTATGAGGACTTTCCGGACACGACTGTACATGGTAGTTGAATAAGAGCTTCCTGTCCAGCCACACTCCTAGCCATCTGAGGTGTGTTGAAGGATAAATGACTGTACCATGGGGTAGTAGGACTGGTGTATTGCTGGTATTGGAGGAGGTCTTGTTGTGGAAGTGGATGAGCTCAGTCTTGGTGTCATCAAATACTGTAACATTATCAGCTCCCCAACTCCAGGCCCTCCTGGCTGCTCTCTCCAATGACTTGGAGTTAGCAGCTTCAGAGGGTCCTGTAACTATAAGTGCAACATCATCAATATAGGAAGGGGATCTTAGCTGAGGGGTGAGAACACTGGGTCCAAGATCTTTGAACAAGTTGGATAGGTAGAAGAGAAATAGGATTGGTGAGATTGGTGAGCCCAGTGGAATGCCTGTATTAATTGATTGGAGTGGTTGCCTCCGTCCATCAAAAACTAATCCAAGTTTGCTATCTGTGAGGAAGCTGTCTATCCAGGACAGGGCAGGAGTGGGGAAACCTAAAGTCTGTAAAATCAGGAGTAGCTGTGTCCTAGATACATGATCAAAAGCACCTTTAACATCAATAAACAGGGCAGAGAGCACTTTACCATTACACCTTGCTTGCTGCACATCATGCACCAAAGCCATAACTGCATCAATGGCACTTCTGCCAGCTCTTCCTCCCATCTGTTCACTGTGTAGAAGTCCATATGTTGCTGCCATGTAGGACAACCTATTAGCCATAATCTTCTCAGAGATTTTACCGAAACAGTTTAATAATGAGATTGGTCTATAAGCTTTAGGAACTGTATAATCTAGCTTGTTAGGTTTTCTAATTATGGCTCCAGTTGCCTCTCTCCAACAGTGTGGATGGTAACCTATTTTCAGCAGCACTTTGAACAGTGCAGTAAGTGGAGTGGGAATTGCCTGATACACATGCCCCAAGCAGAGAAAGTTGATTCCATCAGGACCAGGTGCTTTATTATTATTATTATTATATCTCATGACGCTTATGGAGCCTACGGCTATGAAGCGGCAACTACTTTGCAGGAAACCATCCCAGTCAACTGTATCCGTCTCCTAAACGTTGCTTGCAGCTTTTGAGTGGGCCAACGGCCATCTCCCATAATGAACAAAAGGAAATCCTCCACCTTGCCAACCGCCTAACTCATAAATAACAAAAGAAACACATGTAAGAGAAAACCTAAGTTGCCTTTGTCCGCCTCTCAGCAGCCACCTGGTTTGCAGCAAGGTAGGTTGGACACTCCTTGGAGGTTGCCATGTGGGGTTCGCTGCAGTTCTTGCATCAGATGATGGTATGGAGACATGGTTTGCCTTTGGTGGGACAATCTGATCTGCCGCAAGTGTAGAGGTAGGTAGGGTGCTCCAAGGTGCAAATAGCACAGTAGGTAGTACCGGTACACTGGGTGGGGTGGTGTCCAAAGGCAAGGTATCCGGAACACTGGGTGTCAGGGCCAAAGGAAAGGTAGCGCTGAACCTTAAACCTCATGCCAAAGAGAGAGAGGCCTCTATTGAGGGCTGTATCCGTGTTGTCCTTACCAGCAATAGTGATAACCATTGTGGAAGCCGCTTTGCTGGTACGTTGGATTTCAGTGGTGAGCCACCTGGGGGGGCGGGGAAGGTGAATGCCAGTGTTGAACTCCTCAATCTCTGACTTGACAGTGTTGAATCCCTCAGGAGTGGAGGGAACAGTGGTGGGGATACCGTGTATGATGACCTTATGCCAGACTTCATCCTGTCTGAGGCCAGTGGCGGCAGGTATGGTGGATCTTGCTGTTTCCTCAATTGCTGTTCTGTGTTGTTTGAGGACTTGGGCAGCCGTGATGTTGTCCTTGGTAAGGAGGAGGACATGGTGGTTTGGGGTAAACTCAATGGTTGCAATAAGAGGCTTTTTAATTGCAGTGTTGAAAGCGTTTCTGATGGTGAGGGTGTTGATGTCATCTGGGAGTGCTGTGCCATCTCTCTCAATGACAATCATACGGTCGCGTTTGGTCAAAACTGGATATGTGGCAGTTTTGTTTGGTGAGTGTGCTGGGGGCTTGCTAGGGAGGGTCCTGGCCGCTTTCTGGGCCCAGGTTTGCTGTGGTGGCTGGGTGGGAGGGGGTTGGGTGTTTGCGAAGGTGGTGTTGCTATGCTGTGGTTGAGCAACAAGGTGCGCGACTTGAGCGGTAAGGGCTGCCACTTTGGCTTGGAGGTCTTTGGTATCTGTAATGTGTCGTTCCTGCACTACTAGCATGTGTGCTTCCATGGCTTTGAGGGTATCTTTGAGTTCGCAGTAGCAGGTCTTCATGGTTTGCAGTTGAAAACAACCACAGTCTCCAAGACCCCCCCCATAACTTTACTCAACAACTACATCTCCTCCATTTTCCTCCACACAGAATCCTGTTAAATAAACCACTTTAAACACTTCTACAACTTTTTAAAACTTTATTCCCACTTTTAACCCCATCTTGGCACACATCTTTCATTTTACCCTATTTTCACCCCTGAAAATTGAACATCACCACATAACTTCTGGAAATTGAGAGCTCCAGCTCTACAATTTTGACAGCTGCCTGCTGGAGCTACTCTGGAGCTTCTGTTAAATTTTCAGCTAAGTGTCTCTCCTTTTCCATCTTCTGCTCCTCTTTGTACTTTTTTACCTAGTTTTTGTTGTGATTTTCTTAAGTTCCTTCCCCTTGTTGGTTGCCTTGTCAACCACTATACCCCCTTCTACCTATTATTTTACTTAGCAATTTTCGCATTTTTGAAGCACTTATGCCTGCCCATCCTCCACTTTCTGGAGTGTCCTCCTCCCAAGTACCCTTAAATGATGCTAATACTTTGTATTCATCATCCCCCATTATACCCAGTACTCCACCTGGCAGACAACCTCCTCCTGTTTCTCTCACTGTCACCAGAGTTAGAGGACATAGGAGAAGCACTCCACTTTCTTCCTCTATTTCTCCCCCATTTCCCACCATGTCTACAATGAGTCCTCCTCCTCCTACCTCTGCTCAGAGGGATAGACCTGTTATTTTTGAAGGATTGCTCCATGATATTGTTAACCACATAAAGGAATACCAAGGACTTTTCACAGCACATGAAGAGGACTTTCTCAACCACTTACTCCTTTCCATTAGCAGCTATCCTGATAATCACATTCCTGATGCATCTTCTTTACAGTCAACAACCTCTTCTCCTATTCCAGAGGCAATTCAAGCTAGGCTATCTAAACAGGAGAAGACCTTAACCCATATTCTAACTGGACTTGACCAACTCACATCTCCTCCTTCTGCTACTCCTATTCCCCAACCTCCAAAGAAGACTTGGGCTAACATAGTTGAACAGACTACTTCTACCCCTACTACTACTTCCCATACTACCAAAGCCTCAAAAAAGCGCCCAGAGCCCACTCCAGAGCCAGAGAGAACACTTATTCTCAAGCCTACCACTACTCCTACCAACTTCAACCCACTCCAGATCAGAGAGTCAATCAACCATGCTCTGAACCAGGCCAAACTGAATATTACTGTTGTTCTTGTTAGACTCTCAGTCAATAATAACATAGTAATTGAGGTGAAGCCAGGTAACACTGCTGCTGAACTCAAGGAGAAGGAAAGTGTTTGGAGTCAACTGATTCCAGGACTGCAGGAGGTGGTCATCAGGGAAAGATGGTACAAGCTGGTGGCCCACTCTGTTGCTACTGACATGATTGTGGCAGATAGTGAGGAGAAACAGATGATGGCTTTCAAGGAGGACATTGAAGCCTACAATACAGACATTCAGCTTGCTGCCCCTCCAAGATGGCTAACCAGACCAGAGGCTAGAGTAGGAAAGTTGCACTCCTCCCTTGTTCTTTCCTTTAAAACTCTGAGAGAATTGAAATATGCACTAAGAAACCAACTTGTGATAGCAGGAACTTCAGTCAAGACTTCAGAGTTTGTTGACATCAGACCCACTACCCAGTGCAGGAACTGTCAGAAGTTTGGACACCATCAGAGACCTTGCAGACATCCTACCAGGTGCCAACTGTGTGCAGGAGACCATTCTACCAACCTTCACAGATGTGCTACCTGCCAGTCTACTAAGGAATGTCTCCACTCTCAGTTCAAGTGTGCTAACTGTGAGGGCTCTCACAAATCTACTGACCTGAGATGTGAGGTTTACAGGAACTTAACTAACAAACCAGAACTCCCATCAACTGACAACCCTTCCCATTCATTATGAAAGGCAAACCACTGACTATTATCCAGCACAACTGTGCAAAGACATATGAAGTATTGACCTCTCTCCTTCACTACACTAATGGTACAGCAGATATTTTTCTTGTTCAGGAGCCCTGGCTGGCCTCTGATGGCACTCCTTACTCCCACCCTTCATTTGAATCTTTTCTCCCTGATACTACTAATAATGAGAGACCTAGAACTGCTGCCTATGTTAGCAAATCTAGACTTGACATTCTTTGCACTTACAGATCTGACCTTCTTCCTCACCTAGATGGTGATGTGCTTCCAATTCAAATTCTTGCAGGAAAAGAGAAGTTTACCTTATGGAATATCTATAATGAAAGGAAAAAGCTGACACCTGACTCTAGGCCAATCTACACTATGGACAGAACTCTGCACCAGCTACAAATCCCTCAACATTCCATCCTCTCTGGGGACTTCAATGCCCACCACAGCTTATGGAATTCAGCAGTTCAGAAAGAAATTAGAGGTGAGGTCCTGGTAGATTGGTTTAGAGCTAACAACTGTGATCTAGTCAACCATCCTGATATCTCCACATACAACTACAGACAAGGAACTGGAAGCTCAATATTAGATCTGACACTGGCAACACAAGACATATATGAAAGAGTAGTGGACTGGGCAGTGGATGAAGATGCTCATACAGGGAGTGATCATGAAGTGGTAAGATTCTCTCTAGTACTTGATGCTGACAGCTTAGTTCCCAGTCCTATGAGCAATAAATTCAACTGGCAAAAAGCAGATTGGAATTCTTTTGAATCCACTCTACAACAATTAATGGCTAAGACTTCATCTTCCTTCAACTCATATCTGATATCTGGTACTACTGATGCATTGGATCAAGCAGCACTCATACTCAAAAACTCTATACTAGATCCTCTTAACCACCATGTTCCTCTCAGCAAACCCTGTTCTAGATCCAAGAGGTGGTGGACTTCTGAGTTAACTAATCTGAGGCAGGATATGGCTAGAAAGCATAGGAAGTGGAAATCTGACAGACAGGAATACTACCATACTGACTATAAGAGAGCTAGGAACTCATACTTTGCAAGAATCAGAGAAACTAAGAGTCAGTGTTGGAAATCTTTTCTGCAAACTGCCCAAGGTCAAGACATTTTCACAGCAGCTAAGTATACCAGACCTACAATGTCCTTGAAAACTCTTACACTTTCTCTAAATGGACAGTTTGCTACTGACTTTGAGGAGAAATGTCAGATGTTCACAACTTGCATGTTCCCAGACCCACCACCCACCAATCTCACTTCAACATAGAAGATACTCCAGCAGATAAGTCTTTCCCTTGGCCTGAAGTTACTGACTCTGAGGTGAAGGATGCAATCTTCAAGCCTGCTCCTTACAAAGCACCTGGCCCTGATGGAATCAACTTTCTTTGCTTAAGGCATGTATATCAGGCAATTCCTAGACCACTTACTACACTGTTCAAATTACTGCTGAAAATAGGTTATCACCCACACTGCTGGAGAGAGGCAACTGGAGCCATAATCAGAAAACCTAACAAGCCAGATTATACAGTCCCAAAAGCTTACAGACCAATCTCTTTGTTAAACTGTTTAGGTAAGATCTCTGAGAAGATTATGGCTAACAGGCTGTCCTACATGGCAGAGACCTATGGACTGCTACACAGTGAACAGATTGGAGGAAGAGCTGGGAGAAGTGCCATTGATGCAGTTATGGCTTTGGTACATGATGTGCAGCAGGCAAGGTGTAATGGTAAAGTACTCTCAGCTCTATTTATTGATGTCAAAGGTGCTTTTGATCATGTCTCCAGAACACAGCTACTCTTGGTTTTACAGACTTTAGGTTTTCCCTCTCCTGTTCTTTCATGGATAGACACCTTCCTTACAGACAGACAACTTGACTTAGTATTTGATGGACAGAGGCAACCACTTCAATCAATCAAGACAGGCATTCCACAAGGCTCACCAATCTCACCAATCCTGTTTCTCTTTTACTTATCCAGCTATGAGGCAACTATACTACACATGCATTACCCCAATTGCTGACTATGGAGCAGAAATCTGTTGTAAAGGAAAGATAGGACTGGCTAATAAGTTGGAGAAGTTACAAGCAGAAGCTAATAGGAGAATACTAGGAGCTTTCAGAACTTCACCAACAGCTGCTCTGGAGATTGAGGCTTCTACACTTCCTGTTCCCTTAAGACTTGACAGACTTTGTAAGAGATATGCTTACAGGGTGTTACAGATGCTACCAGATCATCCAGTCAGACAAAGAACACCTAACTCATATCCATCAACATTACAACAAAGCTATCCTCCAAGCTCCTCTACCTCCTACTCCTCAGATTCAGACTGTACCACAACTCCAGTATTCAGATTCAGAGATCAAATTACCTTTAACTCCCAACATGAACTATATGGTAATGGGAATCCAGATTGGAGGATTTCCCATTCCCAGCAAGCTAAGTTTCCCACCCAACTGATTAGAGTTTTGAACACTTTAAGTAACTACCTACCAGCAGGCAAGAAACTTGAGCAATGCCATCCTATCTTGCAACCACCATGGCACACCATCCTACCAGACCAATATCCCAGATTAGACATCTTTATCAGCCCTGAAGACAAAGAAGCAGCAGCCAGACAACATAAGATCCTATTCAACCAGATCAACAATGGAGACAACCTGATTCTCTACACAGATGGAAGTGAACTGGAGAGTGGAGGAGTAGGAGCAGGAGTGGTTATGATGCATGGTGGAAAGATTGTGGGCAGGTGGAGTGTGGGACTTGGGTTGGATATGAAGGTTTATGATGGGGAATTGGTAGGTATTGCCAGAGCACTCACAGAAGCAAGCAGGACCAGCCTATCTTTCAAGCACATCTGGATATTTACAGACAACCAAGCAGCAATTCTCAACTCCTACAGCCTATCTCCTCACCCAGGCCAACAGGTTTCACAACAGATTCAACAGCTCACCATGGACCTACTCCTCTCTGACTTGGATCTACAGCTTCATCTTCACTGGGTTCCTGGGCATACAGGTATTCAGGGCAATGATGAAGCTGACAGTTTAGCAAAACAAGCAGCTGAGTATCCCCAACCCACACAGGACAGTTACCTTTCACTGACCAAATTGAAGACTCAGATCAAGCAGTCTGCCCTTCCTGCCTGGCACCAGTACTGGACTCAACTGCCAGATACCAGGAAAGGTAGACACTTCAGGTCCATCCACTTCCACCTCCCCAAACTCAGACCACCACCACACTTCTACCAACTGTCTAGACATCAGCTTGCAACAGTCACACAACTCAGACTTGGCCATGGATATTTCAAATCTTATCTGTCTAGATTGGATGAGAATGTTCAAACCAGCTGTACCTGTGATAGACAGACACCAGCACTCCAAACACCAGAACACATTCTTCTGTACCGCAGCAAATATCAACAATCCAGACACCATCTCAGACAAGTTGCTCAAACCTTCTACCTTCCTGATGTGCTTGGATCCAAGGCTGGACTGCTGGCTGTGGGAAAGTTTATAGGAGAATGTGGAGCAGCAACAAGGCAGGAGCATTTGGGGATATGGGAAGGATTAGAGTGCTCTGGCAATGGAAGGAGAGGGGAGGAGGAAGGGGAGAGGGAAGAGGAGGGAGTGCAAGAAGGAGGAGAATGGGAGAGGAGGGAGGAGGAGAGATGGTTAGAATGGAGGGAGGCAGATGGGGAGGTGGATGGATAGGAGGGAATAGGCAGGAGGCCCAATCAGAAGAAGACAACAGGATTTAGGAGATGGGATCTGGGACCAGTAGTGGGAGGCACTACACTCATATTTGTCTTTTCAGCTTCATAGCCATAGGCTCTACAAGCTTAATGATTTATAATAATAATAATAATACTGGTTTGTAGTTCCTCTTGTAGATAGGTGACGTGTTCATTGACTGCTGTTTCCCAGGCATCTTCTGAATCTGGTGGGGGTGCGACTGTTTGGATAGGGGAAGGGGTATCCTCTTCCATCTGGGTGTCGTCAGGCGAGGTGGGAGGATTGATGTTCCTCTGGTGTGGTGGGATTCTGGTAGGTGAAAGGGGCTGGCAAGAGGGTTCTTGCCACCCCTACCCTTGCCCAAGGGTCTGCGTGACATCCAGGGGGTTATATGAGGGACTCAGTTGATAGGGGTGATGGAACAACAAATAAAGTGGGATGATTTGTCTGTAAAAGTGGGGAAGAGGGATGGGTGAAGCGGTGATAATTGGTAGTTGACCAATGAGGTGAGGGCTCGGCGAAAAATTTGGTGTGGTTTTTTCTTTCGCTGTGGTTGTAACGGCAACGGAGTCCTGACCAGGTGCTTTGTTGGGAGCTGACTTGAAGATTGCATTCTTCACCTCAGAGTCAGTAATTTCAGGCCAAGGAAAACACTCAGCTGTTTGACTATCTTCCATGTTGAAGTGAGAATTGCTGGGACGTGGGTCTGGAAACATGCAAGTTCTGAACATATGACATTTGTCCTCAAAGTGAGTAGCAAATTGTCCATTAAGAGATAGTGTAGGAGTTTTCAAGGACATAGTAGGTCTGGTGTACTTAGCTGCTGTGAAAATGTCTTGACCTTGGGTAGTTTGCAGAAATGACTTCCAACACTGACCCCTAGTTTCTCGGATTCTTTCAAAGCAGAAGTTCCTAGCTCTCTTGTAGTCAGTATGGTAGCACTCTTGTCTGTCAGATTTCCACTTTCTATGCTTTCTAGACATATCCTGCCTCAGATGAGTTAACTCAGTAGTCGACCACCTCTTGGATCTGGATCAGGGTTTGCTGAGAGGAACATGGTGGTTGAGAGAATCTAGGATTCAATTTTTGAGTAACAGGGCTGCCTGGTCTAATACATCAGTAGTACCAGATATCAGATATGAGTTGAAGGATGATGAAGACTTAGCCATTAATTGTTGTAGAGTGGATTCAAAAGAATGCCAGTCTACTCTCTGCCAGTTGAACTTGTTGCTCATAAGACTAGGTAATAATAATATCTTCACCAATACTAATGCTGAATAGAAGTCTTTACACCGTTGGAATGTTGGTCTTGAGTAGAATATTTCTGGAAAATTGCAGTCCTTCGCCCAAGGGATGGCTGAGGAATCTAACGACACATCTGAGCTTCGCCAGGCAAACATCACCTCTATAACACCATTTATCTCTACCAATACTATGGCTGACTAGATGTTCTTTACACCCAAGGAATGCTGGCGTCGAATAAAACATTGCCGTACAGTATCAAGTACTGCCCCCGAGGGATGGTGATGGAATCTGACGTCAAAGTCCGCATTTTGCCAGGGTAAATATCACCTCCATAATAGCCTGTATCACCAGCAATACTGATGCTGAGTAGACGTTCTTTACAACAGTGGAAGCTGGCGTCGAGTAGATCCTTGCACTAAAGTATCGAGTGCTACACCCTAACGATGGCCGAGGAATCTGGTATCAAGTTCAGCAATTCTCCAGGACACAAAACAGGCTATAACGTCTTGTATACTTACCTACCCTTGGCAGATGTTCTTTGTGCATCGGAAAGCTGAAATCGAGTAGAATGTTGCCCCTAAATTATTAGCTTTGATGCTGTAGGGACTGAGGAGTAACGGTAGTTGACAGACCTGATATTGATGTACTGACCGTGATATTGGATGGTAGTCCAAGTGTTCTTACTCAATGTGTTGCCGTCTTAGAAAATCTTAACAAAACACTCTTATTATTATTATTTATAATTCATTACGCTTATGGAGCCAGAGGCTATGAAGCGGCAACTAACGTACAAAATGGCACGCCACCCGCGCCTGGTCCCTGATATCCGTCTCCTAATGTTAGTGGCAGCTTTTGATTGGACCCCCTGTCATAACGCTAACGACCCCTTTTACAAATGAAATCCTCCCACCCGCCTTAAGCCTAACAAATAAAACAAATGAAATACAAGTAAGAGGAAACCTAATTAGCCTTTGTCCGCCTCTCAGCAGCCACTTTGGTTTGCCGCCAGGTATGTTGCACACTCCTTGGAGGTTGCCATGTGAGGTTCGTTGGCAGTTCTTGCACTTGATGGTGGTGGATGCAGGCTTTGCCTTTGGTGGGACAATCAGACCTGCCGCAAGTGTGAAAGGTAGGTAGGGTGCTCATGGGTGCCGATTGCACAGTAGGTAGTGCC
>VBSK01000154.1:0-40842 GCA_006112555.1 Tuber indicum
TACTCGTACGAGTGCCGGTGCTGAGAATTACAAATACTCGAGTACCGTACCCGCAGAAAACTGCTGAAATTCTCAGTCTCCGTCCCAGGATGTCTTAATTCTGGGCCAGCAGGATACCGTATCCTATTGGTGCAAAACGGTGGATTGTGGTTGGCTAGCGCTCGCTGGTACGAACCGACGATAAGAAACGCCGACGGGAGGTGGAATCTGCACGCATCCTCCCAGGTTGGGGCGGGGTTAACATGTCCCCAGGACGGAGATACTTGTGTTGAATTTGAGCAATGAACGGCAAAATACTCGCGAACTGGTGGTTGTCTTTTTGTTCCTCAAATAGCCAAAATAAGTCTTTGAAAAAATGGCAGGAATGGGAAAAGAGAAAAGTTGAAAATATCTTTTTTTCCCCACGCTTTTCGAAGATGCACTGTGAAGCAAATTTCCTTGGAATCCTTGGCACACAACTTGGTACCAAAAACACACGACTTTTAGGCGAGGTCGGATGAACATACTATTACTGTACGAGTAGAGAAACCTCTTCTAATTGTGGGGTAAAGACATTAAATTAAATTAAATAGTTCATCTTTCCTTTTTTTTTTCACTGTGAAGTACCGGTAATCCCTTACAAAGGTTTTCACTTTTTCATGGTATGATATATTTCCCAGCCGCATAGCATCGAAAGGTTCGTTGCTGAGTGCGTGGCATGGTACCGTACCGTATTGAAAAGGTTGGCCCTCTTCACCCAAGACAGGGATTATTGGCCAGCAAGATAACCCCCGTCTACTATACTGCCTTATATACGAAAGTGTCTTGCTAGCGCCTGTATGATAGAGTACTTGTACGAGTACGGTACTGTAAGAATTCGATTAATTAAAGAAGGGAAAAAAAAAAAAACCTTTTCATCCCACTTCGCTGCCCAAGAATTTTTGCGAAAAAAAGATTGCGTGTTGTTTTCGGTGATGGAGATCCAAGTGGGTTCTCCGCATCAACATGCTGCGAAAAATCACTTCACAAAAACCGAACACACACAAGTAAATCTATCAGCTCCTTTTTGTACTGTACCCTGAGAGTAGTAAACTTGTTCGATTAAGCCAGGTAGTTATTAACTCCATGTGATGTCGTAAAACATCAGCAAGATTTGTACAGTACAGTAGGTAATATTCATTCGGTCCCACCGGGTAATAATATTATCATAATCTCCAAGAGTCCATTAAATTTTATATTATAATAAATAAATTATTATTATAATAATATTATTATTATTATTATGAACCTCGCTATCGTACCTTCACCTCAACACAACTCCCGCTCTTCTCAATCCACCCCAGTGGAGGGGAGAGAGCATTCTTGACAACTTGACCACTCATCGGGGAAAAAAAATTAAAAATCTCATTGCACAATTCCGACTAACGCCATCGACATAATAATAATAATAATAATAATAATAATAATAATAATAATAATAATAACAACCTAGAGGCTGCTCCACCGTAGCCTTTACAAGTATGATACTCGAGCACTCGCACACGAAGGGTGCGCAACCAAGAACGGCTTTACGTGCGCCTATTCCAACAAGTTACGAAAGTCCCACAGGTGAGTTGTGGGACACCCTCTTCGACGGCAAGCTTCTTCCTCCACCATCATTCTCCGACGGTATTAAAAATCCCAGCAGTATAGAGTTGTATGTATGTATGGAGAGTATAGGGGAGCAAGCTGGTCAGTATGATAACATGTTGGGATATAAGTGCTATGATACTGTACTGTATATTGTACTATCATAGTATGTATCAGTAGGTATGATCCTGAGTATTAGTGTGAGGGCGTAGTCCCAACTGTGTGTGTATAGCAGCTTGGCAAGCCCACACAGCTTTATGTATATATATGTGGAGGCGGATCTCCTCCACTCTCTGAATGTTGAGCTTTCCTTGATTTCTGAAAGCATCACGACGCTTCGGTGTCCACATCGGTGTCTCTCCTCGCCGCGATCGCGGCTGCACGATTCATCTACCTCCATCATTCTCTACAGTTTCTCGGGCGGTGGGGTATGATAGTACGAAAAACTCGTTGGTGTCGGCGTTTAAGCCTACAGGCTGTTTTGTAGACCCGAGTGAGCGTGCATGATCACCATACCTTTCCGCGGGGAGGGGGTGCTGGGAAAATGAGTGATGCCGTGTGAACCACTTTTAGAAATCGGGCCAAGGACGGGTATTGGTGGTGCGGTGGTATAGGGATGAGACGAAGGTGATGTTTTTCTCGATAATGTGGGGTTGGTATGATAGGTGTCGAGTGCTATGATAATATCATACGTTCCCTTCTCGGTGCGAACACGAGTAACGCCGTGGGTTTGAGTACCGGTGGCGTTGTTTCCGTCTATTCATCTTTCAGTGGTGTGTTGGTACAGTACAGTGTGGGGCGGGCGGTGTGGGTATGGCGTGGGTAAAGAAGTGTATGAATGGTAAGCTACCCCCTCCTTTTCCTCCTGCTGCAGAAATATAATTCTCTATACGGTATGTAGGTATATTATAGTACAGGTAGAGTGGACCAAACCAAGCGCCGAACATAATAGGACATTGTACCGTATAAGTCAAAGTTACACATACTATAGCAACTAATACATTCCTCCCATCTCTACAAAGTTAGGGTTTTTTCTTTGGACTTTCTGAGCGTTTGCGCTTGGTCTTCTTCGCCTCCATTGCTCGTTTTAGCTCTTCTATCTTGCCCAGCCGCCAGGTGCAATCCGATTCGAATTCGCATCTCCCGCCTGGTGTTTTTTTTTGTTAGGTAAAGGCTTATCTGAATAGTGGGGAATGGGCAGCTTACATTTCCACGCCTCCTCAATTTCTACTCCCACGGCTGGTCTCTTACCCTGCCACCAGTCGATTGTGTGGTTTAAATGCTCGGTTAATAGCGCCTCGTCATAGTCGAAGGTTTTGGTTTCCATGATATCACCATATTTCTGGCTTCTGTAACTTATCGCCAGGGTGTTACCGATTGTGTTGATGCTCTCTCTCAGTTTGCGCTGAAGGATGCCCCAAAGGCCCCAGAGGGAGTTGTTCTCTAGCAGCTCTTCGAGACTGATTTCGGAATCTAAGGAGGCAATTTGTGCGAGGAGGTTGTCTGAAAGGTTCTTGGAGCCGTCAAGACCGAAGTGCTCCAGAACTTTGGTGAAGTCTACATCACCGGCGTGAAGGCCGGAAAGGAGGTAGCGGTAGAGCATTAGTTGAAGGACCGTTGCGCGTAATTGGGAGCCTCCGGGGATGGTTTGGGTGGAGCGGGTTTTGGTGTCTGATACGTATGCTATCAATTCGTGTTCCGAGGTTGAGGGGGGAGAGGAGGTGTTGGTGAGATCGATTGGTAGTAGGACTCCACCGTCTGAATCCGAATCTGAGCTTTCATCAGATGCTACAGTTGGGGGTGCTTTTGGTGCCACATATGTTCTGGGGTGTGTATACGATATCTCGTCGATGATGCCTTGTATAAAGTAGCCATTGAGGAACCCAAATACGCTCAACTCTCTCGTCAACCCACCATGGCGTAAACTGAGCAGCCCTTGACACACATTGAACAACTTCAACCCCCACCCATCCTCCTTCGTAGTAACCTTCACCTGAACAGTTGAGTGGATCTGCTCTTCAAGGACTTTATGTACCTTCCTACCCTTCTTCATAGCTGGTGTTGAGCGTTTGGACCCCCGCTCGAGTGAATACTCGAACTGCTTCTCACACCACACACCAGATACCAGGTCCGTAACTGACAGGGTCTTCCTTCGATATCGGAACCGGGCGAATGGGGAACGGATATCACTTTCGAGGGGGATTCGTGCATCAGTAAGTGGCATTTCCGTCTGGGTTTCAGCGATTCGCCCTGGAATCGGTGGAGTTCTGGTGATGTTTGATTGTTCATCATCTCTTTCTGCCAATCGCTTTGTCGCCGGTTAGAGTTTGCTTTTCTGAAGAGGAAAAATATTGTTTTTTGCGAATGGAAGGGGATCATTTTTTTTTCTCACCATTTGTGCACGCGCGAAGGTTAGGGTACTGAATGGTGGGTTCGTCGTCCTTCCCGACAGCGAGCTCGGGGTACCGAATGAGTCCTTCCTCGCGATCCTGATCGATAGAGTCGCTCTGGAAAACTGGAACAAAGACCACCCTCCTTGGACTGGTGGGATTGACATCGTTAATAATTCCCGGAGAGTCATCGTTGTCTATTGCCACCCGCTTCTCTTCACGGCCCTGTTGAGGGAAGTCGGTTGACGGTGGTGTTGGGTCGCAAGTGGTGTTGTCATTGATGTTGCCGTCTAGGATGTTTAAAAGGTCTTCTTCGTCGTCAAGGTTTATATCGCTCCCGTAGTCACTGGACATTTTCGGATCGAGGGTGGGTTGTTTTTTTGGGGGGGCCTTTCTTTTTTTTTTTTTTTTTTTTCCTTTCTCCTTTCTCTCTCTTCTCTCCTATATCTGAACAATCTACAGGAAGATCGTCATGTGGGCTGGAGTGTTTATTGACTTGATCGGGAGTGTTATGAATGTTGGTCTACCGTACCCGGATGCGCGCGCGGTCAGACAAAGAGCACCCAGGTCAGGGGACGTTGTATAAGAGCCTCATTCGCCACTCAAAGGATGCGAAGCGCGTTCAGATCCTGCGGGGAATGAGACAATGTATTCGTGTGTCACAAATGCTGCCGCTATACGGTCGCAGGTGGAAGATAGAAAAGATGAGGCATCAAAATCCCTTGTCTGATTGCGATGTTGTGTCCCAGCATAGTATCATAGTAAAGTATCATACCGGTACTCGTACAGCGCTATCTGGGATCTGGTGTGATACTCGGCGGTTCTTTCATTACGATAAGGCATAGGCAGGTTCAATGGGAGTTGAAGCTTTCGCCACTCGTGAAATCGCTTGACAGCTTTGTGATTTTTCCCAAAAACAAAAGGGTTGAAGAAGGGAAGACAGCCTGCAGCTAAATTATGACTGTTCCATCTGCGACCCACACCCCGACTCTTCGTTGTCATCGAGGTTTTTAACCCCTAACTTAACTTATGTGTCTTGCAGTGGTGGACAGTGGCGTCAACGAGAACTCGGGAGTTAATCAAGCAAAACTCAAATTAATAAAGCTGATAAAAAAAAAAAGGAGATGGTGCAGAGGGCACGCCACCGATTTGTTTATTTATTTGTTTAGAACTTAGCTTGTCCAGATGGCCTATACAATTTTCTGGTGCGGGTGAGTAGACTACTTGTACACGTACTTAGTTCGGCACCTGGCACCACAAGAGATCCATTTTTGCCCGAACCGCACATCGCTGTGCCCAAGCGCAGTACGAGTACCTGTGTGTCCAAGGGTTTCTAGTAGTACTGTACGAGTACTCGTACTTGTAGATGGCTTTATTTCTTGTAGTGAGTTTGGTTATTTTTATGCTTTCTCGCGATGTGGGTTTCTCCGTTTGAAATTGTTGGTATTTTCTTTGCCGCGAATGATGCATGTGGGTCGCATAAAAAATAAAAAAAACATTGATGGTACTCTATTGTCATGCAGTAATATCATTCTGCACTCGGAGATGGAAGTAAGGGTCGAGTTCTCCAAGTCATTGCACTGGAGTACAGTACAGTACGTGTACGGTATCATACTCGGGTACTGAGTTGGCCAGAGTTGTGGAAAAGATCGGCAAGTTGGAGTCCCCGAGAACCCAGACCAGCCTTGGACAGGTGCAGCATGAGACTGATGATTTCTTTTTTGCTCCCCCCTTTTTGCTTTATATAGTGTCTAGGGAATTGGAACTTTGAAAGTCTTCCAATGAATAGTATCATAGCAACTACAAGTACTCGTACTGGCTTCCACAATGACCAAGATGCAACTGCTCCGGGATTTTAACTTTCCCCACTGCCCCCCCCTTTTTTTCCATGATGCCAATTTCATGATTCCCGAGATTCCTTGTTCGTATCTCTGTTTTTCTCGATTTTTACTTGCACGAGCACGGTACGAGTACGGTACCGTACGGTACTCGAGTACTTCCACCTCAAGCACGGCACCGCGCTCGAGCCCTCGTGTCGGAAGGGTCAGATGGGGTGGCACTCTGCAAGCTTTCTCTTGAGAAGGGACCTTCACCGGTTGCAGCTACTGTATTTCCCGAGTACTGTACCTTCCGAGCCCTTACAACAGGTGGTCTCATCAAGCCTCTCTTGCTTCAGCACTGGTATGATACAAGTATCGTACTTACTTCCTTAGCCCATACCTGTATTTCTTACGTTAATACTGGGTTTTTAGGCCATACCTTAAGGTGCATGCCATGGATTTTCCTGTAGTTAGCTACAAATAAACCGCGGACTTAACAAAAAATAATAATTCTTTAGCCCGTACTGGTATTGCCCCTACGAAGGTACTATGGATATCGGACAGTTGGTCCCATTACCGTGGCTTGGCGCTACTCTTATCCTACGGGGATCGGTGCTTGTAAGGGTACCGAGTCCAGGGCTGTACTGGCGCTGGTATGATACCTTCGATCAAATATATTATCCTGTTACTCGAGCACTCGAGTACCGGCACATTATGAACATCTGGCATCTTTCAAGTTAGCGCCGATGCGTTGGACTGCATCACGAATACGAGTGATTACTGGTATCAGTATCATGGAAAGAAGGTTGTTCCAAGCCTTTTAGACAGTCCAATGAGGAGTCTGGCATTATAAAGTCGAGACATTTCCACTCGTGGTCTGACCAATGGGAGGCAGTTTGATACCATAGACTGGAAGACACTAGAATAGCCCGAGAGCTTCGCTATCGTAGTCATTGCCGTATCACCCATGAGTCGTGTGTGCCACTGGCCCCCCCAAAGGGTTTAGAACACAAAAAGAGTGACATTCTATGATTCTGTTCCTGTTCGCTCTGCCAGCCCAACTTGGTTAGGACTACAGGTACTCGAACAGGGTTGCATCAACTTTGCATGACCCCTCCCACAAGTCTGATTTATGGTAACTGCAAACTACTTGTGCTGACCGGTTCGTCGTGGCGCCGTTCCCACCTATTCCAGTCACCACGAAGGAAAGCGCAACTCCGATCTCGCGACTTGAGCACGGTGCCGTATCGGTAGTTTGGATGCTTGCGGGTTGCCCCACGGGGACCCCGCATCTCCAAGAACCGGAACCTGTGCTTGCGCTTTTATGGTTGGATTTTGTGGATCATGCAGTGTTTGAGTAAGTACGAGTATGATACTGATCAAAGTTTGCTAACTAATTTTCCCGGGTGGATGCGTAGGGCGCTCTATGGCTTCTGGACTCTGATACCCGTGATACGCTATCCCCTGCTATCATAAAAACCTGTCTCTCTGAGGAAATGTGATCCACTGCATGTTGGTTGATGGCAAGTGTGGCGAAGAGAGTGTGATTGGCTCGCAGGTAACTTCGCCCACTCAGAGAGCAGTATATTGTGGAGCCAGGAGGAATAGGGTTCGCATGCCATTTTTCTTCCCACTTACAGGGGGGAGCCAAGATTGGCCCTTCGTCTGGTCACTCTATCCGAATTTTGGCCAGTGGGAACTGAAATCGCCTCACTTACGCCAGATTGGTTGGTCGGAATAATGTGATATTTACTCACTTATGTTCACCCCTCCTAGGTACTCGGGTATAGTCCATATGCGGGGCTGGCCACGGCAAGCTTCCGAGAACAAACCCAGATTTTTTTTCCAGCTTTTACTGACTGAACTCCCCCATAAATCTTCCCCTTGGACCTTGCAGAAACCTCAAAGCCATTGGGGACTCTTTCAGCAGCAAGCTTCAAATCACCGACTTCGGCATGTCGCTCTGGGGATGCGATTATACAGCCTGTGTGAACTTCGCAGTTCGTAGGCATGGAGACTGTATGCTCTGTGGAAGGCATCTCTGTTTGTTGCATTTACAGTTGGAGTTTCATCGGTGTCCAAGAGTGAATGTATGTCTTTCTTTTGCTGCTGAAATTCCGTCTGCCACTTTTTCCCTCTCCTTCCTTAGACTATCCCAACTGACGGCTTTCAGACAAAGGAGTACGAGGTTTCCAGTCAAGAAGCTTTGATAAAGGAACTGAGAGCTCTTTTCCAGACTATCGATGTCAATGCCCTCACTGTGATTGCCTCTAAGCTTCGGGGTGGTATCTCCTGCTTCGCGAAACCTTTTCGTTGTGACAAAGCCTCTCTCCGTCCTGCCATGGGCGCTATCAACCTCCATCTTGAGCTCGTGTTTGATGACGGCATTAGCTGGATGGCAAGACTGAAACGTCGTAATACTTCCACTCCACCAGCAGCGGTACGACCTTATTTGATTAGGAGCGAAGTGGCAACTTATTCTTTCTTGAAGAAGGAAACCAAAGTTCCTGTGCCAGAGGTTTTTGCGTATGCCCTGGATTCGAACAATCCAGTGGGAACGGGGTACATATTGATGGAGACGATCAAAGGGAAGAATTTGCTTTCAGCTTCACCTACGAACGGACAGTTGAGTAAAGTTTTGACTCAATTGGCCGAAGTCTACCAGGAACTTTATCGGCATCCATTTCCACTTATGGGGTCTTTAGATACTCCTGGATCGACAAATATTGGTCCTGTCCTTCACGACTTGATGGCGGATCTGGCTCTCACAATTAATGGGGATCGTAATACTCGACAACTTGTCGCCTTTCCGGGACCCTTTATCAATCTGAAGGATTACTATTGTGCACTAATTCCTCGCATTCTCCATTTGATTGTTGTGGGAGAACTATACCCATTCTGGGCTGTTGATGCCTTCCTCATTCACAGGTTCCTTTTCGATTTATTGGGGCAGTGGTCGGAGGACATACAGGAAACCGGGAGGTTTTATTTGCGTCACTTTGATGACAAGGGTGATCATATTATGGTTGATGAAGACTTCAACATCACCGGCATAATCGACTGGGAGGGTGCATACACAGCCCAAAAGACGGAGGCATTCACATCACCGATAGCCCTTTGGAACTCCAAAGAATTCTTTTCCGAGAGAAAAACACTCAGTAATTCTGAGCTTGAGTTCGCGCAGCTTTTGGATGATTCTTGTCACGGGCGCGCGGACCACCCCACTAATATTAATCTTGGTGATTGCGTTCGGTTGGGGAAGATCTTCCAGAGGTTTCGGATTTGCGTTGGTTATACCCTCTATGACGAGGACGTGGAAAACTACAGAAAGGCGTTTATGGGACTTCTGAGGGAATTTTCTATACACCATGAGGGACCCTGGGAGGAGTGGAAAGCCTTTGCTCTCAAAAAATATTCGGGGGATGAAAAATTGGCCTGTTTGCTAAAAAGGGAGGGTTGAAAACTGGCTTGTAGATAGGGGTTTTGTGAGGGGATGCTTGAAAAGGGTTGAGGAAGCAAAAATCGATACTCTTCTTTTTTTTCTTTTTCAGCGTCTAGCTGCATCGTTGTTGGAATCAAGGCTAATGTTCTCTTTCGGGGTATTTTGCTATCGTAGTTAGACTATTTTTCACTGGATTATATTCTAAGTTGGATACATGTATTTGATTCTGTGGTGGAATAGAGTGTTCAAGCGGAACTAATATTTTCTTGAGAAGACGCGGAATGAGTCTTATTTTGCTCAAAGAGAGGCTCCGTGTTGTGTGTAGAGGTGCAACCATTCCATTTATCATAAATCCTAGACCCTTTTGGGTAGTCACGAGCTGTTGCTATCTCTTGGTACTTCTACCGTGCTTCACTAGATGGCACCTCCCCTGGGCGATGTTAGGAACACTTGTGCGTCATAGTATTTGTACATACTGCCATATCCCTGGATGTGTATTGTAGCCCGATAGGTCTGCGTTTGGGGGCCGAGTGGTGTTTAGCAGCTATGCAGCATTTTCTCAACTACGGAGTAGTGTCTTAATTTATCATCCGAGTGATATTTCATCACGGCGGTCCAAGAGTGGTGCCTTAGGTGCCTCTTTCGGGTGTTTTGGGATCCTTTTATTGATCCTCTTGAGCAAATAGGTTTTACAAGTTAGCACCCAGGGATGGATCATTTGGTCGTCAGCGATGCGGCCACTATAGTGGGATATTGCAGGGTCTGGGGGAGGTGGCTAACTTGTAAAACCTATTTTTGTCCCTCAACGCCAAGGACTCATGGCACTGGGGCTGAGGACTGGTGTGGGCGACAAGGTACGAGTACTTTATGCCCTAGCAACAGGTATCAAGGGTAAGTCTGGCGCGGTTCCAGGGTTTATTTCCTATTCTGGGGGTGCCCCCGACTTTTGCTGGCCATACAAAAAATGCCAAGAAAACGGGTTTGTATGGTGGAAAACCCTAGTTACCGTATATGGAGTGCGCCCGACTATTGCCTACCCCCGAGTACAGCCTCATTCCAAAAGTTCCCGCACCTTTCGAAGTACCGCTGGTCTTTGAAAAGGCCTCTCTGACCTGCACCCTCTATTATTTAGTAAAATAAATTTCCATAAATGTTGGCAGTGTTCCTAGGAGGATATCAGAAAAACAGTTATCGAAAAGGCTGTGGTGACCATGTTGTTGCGAATTGGTGTTGTCCTTAGAGTACAAGGAAGGGTGTGAGAACTTTTAGAATGTGGCTGTACTATGTACTGGTACGCAAGACCAGGGGTTGTCGCGCTCCAACTGGCCGATACAATGGACCCTTGCCACAAGTTTACCCTGCAGTTGGCTGCAATCCCCGCACGATGGCCCCGACTGCATACCGAGTCGCCACGGTGCGGCAGGGCGCGCCATATGGGAACAATGCCCTTAATCCCCTGACATTCGCAAACACAAATCCTATTGCATTCGGGCAAAAAATGAGCCGGAGCCTCTTAATATCAATTTATCAAACGAAAATACTCTCCTCAAGCGGAGCATCAGGATTTTGGTGCCATGCAATAGTAATTTCACAAATCTCAAGGCATTTTGAGTACAGCTTGTACATTCATCTTCAGCGGTAAATTATGCGGTTTCGTGGTGTAGTTGGTCTCTACACCACAGAACCACCCAACCACTCATCAATTTCTTCCCCTAAACCCGAATCGGGAGGTAATGAGTCAGCTATTGGCTGAACACCACATTTGCTATTGAAAAAAAAAAAAAAAAAAAAAAAGGAAAATTGATGTCTTCCCACGTTGCGGGTGAAAAGCATTGACTTCTCACCAACTAAACCAACTTAGCCACTATCCGTAGAGGCCGTGTTGCACACCTCCCATCTCAGGACTGCTGCTCTACTTTCGCTCACTCCCGGAAACCCAGTACAATTTCCCAGCCCCCAAAGGCAATCCTGTAAGTTAGAGCCCAATAGAAAGTATAGGCTGTTGGATTATTGGTCCCCGTCACCTGAGTTTTTTCTTTCAAACACTTGGTAGTCTCCTTGCTTGTTTCAATATTGCGAAGTTAGGAGATTGGGATATCTGCAAGCTATTTGTTTCATTTGTTTCTTTGAAACTCTTCACCCCTTACTGGTGAAAACTCTTTTCTTTAGCGGGAGAAAATATTTCTCTCCCTTACTTGGAGATGAAAATTTTCACCCACACGGACTTGATATTGGAGGGAAACAGATCCTATTAAGAAGGACCTGATCATGTAGTTAGAAAGTTATGTGAACCGGACAATCTGCGAATATCCTAAGAACTTGAATCTCACTCTATCTATCACTTTACACAATTCCTCCGCTCTTATCAGTCTGTTTATTTTTACATAGGCAAGATCAAAACTTTGGTGTTAGAGGTCTAGGGCATGCTGACAAAAATTACAGTAGACGATTCTTACTTCCTAGAATGACCTTTGAGGCCAGGGAAAAGCGTTCGGAAGTGGACGGATAGTTCTACGCTCATTGGTCTCATTCACCAATAGGTTCAGATGTCCTATGGGAGGGTAGAGTATCTATCACCGGCCCCATCCCTTCCTTGCCTTGATATCTGTTTTCATCAAGATCACAAAACATCACGCGATAGATACCTATTTTCCAAGCCACGCATCGTGAAGGTGCTGTGCCGGCTGTCGCACGGCGGACAACAGCTGACTTGTGTTGGCTGAGCGCAGGAATATATGGAGGACTTGTCAAATCCGACAATGTTATAGAATATCATACTCCAAACGAGAGAATCCCACAACAACATTCCTACTCTTAACGGAATATTTCCAAAGCTACCGTCTGCAGCCAGCCCCACCGGGGGCAGTACTTACTAGTGCGATCCTCCGTAGTGCAAGCACCACTAACACACCGGTATGCGCCCCCGCGTTCCCACAGCAGCTGGGTAGATGATGGAAGAGGTTAGCGAATTCGGGAATAGTGGAGTGGCGAACCCCTTTCACCAACTATCACTCGGCTTTTCGAACTACGCTACAAATAGCTGCTGCAGATAACACTTTTTGGAGCTAGGTAAATAATTTACAAAAACTGAGAAGCCCCATATGTACACCCCACCATCCAGCGGCCTACGCTCCAGATATCAAAATATGGGTACATTGAGAGTGCAAAACTGGGTTTGCACCACCCCCTCCTTTTGTCGCCTCCTACTCCTTTTTCGGTGCTTGCACCCCTAGCTGCTTCATCCCCCCCTCTCTCTACGCACCCTAATAATTTCTTTGAGCGTCTCCACCCTCCCCCCCGCAATTAGCTTCTCAGGAAACCTCTTTTCCTTCTTGTTCTTGTGCGCCCTAACCATCTCGAGATGCCTCTCCCTGGTATCCTGCTCCCTTCGAAGCCTTGCAGCCTTCGCCTTCTTCACCCGCTAATTCTGCACCTTCGGGAAAGTTGTCGTCTTATCCTTGACGACAGCCATCACCCCGTACCGGCGGGTGTCCTTGATGGTAATAAACTTTGACATAGCCTGAATGCTGCCACCGTCAATCTTTATATTTCAGCTTTCGCAAGCATTCGCCCCAAGGGCCCAGAAGCCACCCTCGCTCTTCCTCGTGCTCCAATTCTCCGAGGCTCCTGGGAACAACGCCTATTGGAGTGCATAACTGAAGTACGACGCACGAGTAGAGCTTGATCAGGGGGAGTGTGATGCGTAGGAGGGTCAACCTGTAATTGCGGAGTTGTTGCATTGTTCACGTCTCTGAATTTGTGTGTTAGGTTCGCTGTTGAAGGGGGTTGTTCTGGAGTTATCTGTTGTTGGGTTAATCTTGTTCTTCGTGTCGGCGCTGCCTTCGATGCCGTGATGGAAGGTGAGGTGTGCGTTCTCAAGATCTTCACGGTTTTTTCTCTTTTTTTAGATGACTCATCTGACTCTCTGCAGGTACGGTATCATCCCAGCCGATTTAAGCGCTCCAACAGTCGTGATCCCACATAAGCGCCTGGAGGACTGGTATCCTTTAGGACGCAACTACGGACAGGACCCCATTGTTAAGGTAATTTATGAACAGATATCGGTCCTGAAGAGTTGTTTATTGAAGTATTCTAGATCCCGCCGTGTAAATTACTTGGCTGCCTACCCTTGTCTCAGGCGTAATCCCCCATCGCGTTGAAGCGGCTAAATAGCTGAAACTACATCTTCTTACCAGCATTTGAACCTCTCATAATTTCGCCCGTTATATCTGAGCCCGGCGGGAAATCAGTCTCAAAGCGTGACTCTCCGGCCCCCCTCATATTAACGAGCACTGCTTGCTGAAAGCGCCAGCGTAGGAGCTCATCGACCGGCCGAAGTGGATTATCGATGAATGTCTGGCTGAGGCGGCGACCGGCAACTCCATAGTCACTTAGCTCAGGGGTGAAGCTCACAATCTTGTAGTTGTCCTACACATTTATTAGCTAGGAAGATAATTGAGGACTCGGCGACTCGCATATCGGGGTTAATTGTTACATCATGGGGGCAGAGTAATGGCGCACATCGCCGGCGAGAGCGAGCCCATTCTGTACAGAATTGATTAATCCGTCAGAGTCACGCTTAGGGGGAATGCTGATCAAACGACCTTAACCATTTTCATTCTAGTACCGCTCATATCCTATAGGGAAGGTATGGGCGGCTTCGAAGATCCCCACTTGACGAGATGAGCTAGCCGCGCTGGCCTACCGGTTATAACACACCCTGTCGCGCTCGGGTACAGCACCATGGAATGGTGCAACACGAGGCCCAGACGCAAATGAAGGCGTGCGAGTTAGAGCGACTCTGTAGGTGATCCTGATTGAACCACACAATAAAAGCAGTGAAGAAATATACCCTTTGTGACAATACCGTATGGTAATTGCCTCGTTGAAGCTGTTCCGAATCCCTCGCAAGCAACTGCTCACGCTCATCATGGAGCACGAAAGTATCGGTGCAGAGTTGGTGATACCTTCAGAGACCCAAAGTGGTGTGGAGGGTTTGACCGGACGTCACAAGCCCTAATACCGGCACCGGCACACACTTGCTCGCTAACCGGAGCACTCATACTGAGCGCTGGATAGCTTAGTGCGACATGATAGTCGAACTCAATTCTAGTTCGTGGCTTGGTCTAGGCGATCCTGGGCCTCATTATGGCATTAGGAGACTACCGTACTCGTACACTGAGAACACACCAGAAAGCCGTCAATCACCAGCTGAAATGTCCCTATAAATAATGCTAGTCTCTTTCTAGTATTCCTTTAAGACCTGTTTGACATGCCACAAATACATATGGTGTGTGCCGTCAATGCACGGCACCAAGGTGGATGCAAGGGGAGAAGCCTTGGCATTCAGGTTCCCGCGAAAAAAGGGCTTAGGTTTGAATTCTCAGGGTACCTGTAGTGTTCCCGTCAGGAACGAATTCTGCCACTACAAGAAGCTCTCGCCATGAGAGTTTCCCGGGAGTGGTATCAGCACTGACCTGGGTGGATAGTTCAGCACCCGTTTCGTCCCCCCCGAATGTTTCCAGTCTTTCCATATGTTAGGTACTAGTATGGAGCACGAGGGGGTAGAAGAAAGTGATCGGAAAACTGCCATTTCGACCAATCGCTGTCATGGGCTATCTGGTAGCAGCCAATTAGCTTTCAAATCCAATGTGAGGTGCAGAGTGATTAGAAAGTAGATCACGTGCGTTCCAATCACTTATCCTTACACCCTCGTACTATTGAAATAACCTTCTGGGATGGTGGGGCAGGCTCACATTGGTCTTGGCACCAAGAGCCTCATGTTTCAAGGTTAATTAGCAAAGGTCTCTTATTTGCACGGCTCCTCCGGTATGATATCATATTTCTGAAACATGCTCTCACGACCTTGAGGGGGTAGAAGAGAGGAGGAAATCCTCCTATATCTTTCAATTATTCTTACTTTTGATTGCGCTCTAAATAAAAGATTTTTCCTGTTTTCTCCCCCAGTTCCATCCTCCCTTCAGCGGCGGAAAGTCTTGGCACCGCGTGGTCTATAAGTACCACTATTCTAGAATTCTACTCGTGTTTGTCTCCATCCCCCATTCACATACCTCCAGGAAATACCAGACAATACAACTCCATCATGACTCCCTCCAAAATCCTTCGTCCTTTAATTACCGGTCAGGGGCTTCATCATAACTTCCATTGCAGGTTGAATTTGATGAGAAGACGTGGTTTTATGGAAGGTCCGGTATGTATCTATGGACCGGTTCAGGGCAGTTCTTTTTATGGAGATCTTACTTACAGACTTCCTCTTATTTAGAAAAACTACGATGATGACGACGGGATTTCCACGCAGGGTCCGAATGCAGATAGTATTGGAGCCGATCCTCATCTGGCTCCCAACCAACAACCAGCATCCCCCACGGCCAAAGAGTTCAATGCTCTTGATAAGGTAGTCTCTCCCCCTCCCTTTTCAAATCACCTTATGTTAACTATTCCTTAGGACGTGACCATCTTAAAGATGCAAGTTGATGATATCAAAACAAACCTTCATGATCTTGACGGCAAGGTCGCCAAGAATTTCCGCGATCTTAATAAGAAAATCGACACGAAATTCGACCGACTAATGCTGCTCATCGTTGGCGGAGTCTTAGTCAAGGGGGGGTTCGACATATTCAGGGACGAGCGTAATTATGCGCGTGCTCCAAAGCACCCGTAAAAATGTTAACCGTGCGTTGGAATTCCATAAGTGCGCTTAGATCAATTTATTGCTTAATAATTGGTACTAATACAGCATTATCCAACAAGGTATAACGATTGCGCTCAGTTTTTTTTTCCTACAAAAGGGTAGGAGGAGAGCGGTGTTTACAAAGTGACTGAACAACGTTGGAGGAATCAGGGGAGTGTTTTTTATAGATCTGGTTGTGTTGAAATGGCAATATGTGGGCCTAATAAGGGGGTAAATTGCAAATAACTCGGTATCCTCTGTTACTAGATTTGCCTCGACCGCTAATGCACCAGTTGAGAAAAAAAGTCCGGATTGCCCCTAAACCTAAGTAAACCGTCATGCCTCCTATTGTAGTGAATTGGGTGCTTGAAATGTGCTAGACAAGTGAATATATTCCTAAGGTGGTAGGATACACTTCCTTTCCGGAGCCAAACATACTTTAACACCCCATCCCCCTCGCATCAATCCGCGTCTTCTCCGGCACCTTAACCAACGTGACTAACCCCACATCCCTCCCTCTTCCATTGGTCCAGGACCTTTTAGGCTCTTCGAAGTTTATCTGCCATCCC
The DNA here is from genome assembly GCA_006112555.1 of Tuber indicum. Lineage (NCBI taxonomy): Eukaryota > Fungi > Ascomycota > Pezizomycetes > Pezizales > Tuberaceae > Tuber > Tuber indicum. The sequence goes on from VBSK01000154.1 coordinate 16,521, forward strand.
CAATCCAGTCTAGCCTCACCATCCCTGATCTGCCTCCTATCCTATACATCTGGTAATTTTATCCCCCCGTTAGAGTAGTAATGGAGGGTTTCGGATCTGCGGACTTGATAGAGCAGTGATCAAATGTCACTCGATAGAGAGAAACAAAACTGTAATGAATAAACTGGGAGGGAAAGGATGGACTCGGTGGATCCAACCTGCAAGACCCATCCTGCTCTCATATTGCTTTTATCCCTGCCTTGGGCGCAATATATTTGGCGGCCGTGTAGTCATGGATTCCCCCATTGCGAGTTTCCTTGGTCAGTTGAGCCTCCGATGTTTGACAGCACCCGCGACCGGGTGGAGTTTGCCCAAGAGTTCTAAGAGGAGCCATTTCCCCTGATCTGGGGCTTTCCCTCCATCCCCCTTTCCTGCCTTCCAGTTTGACCAACCCAAGGCCAGGTCAACTTGCTTCCTTTGAAACTCTCTTTTCTCAAACCCCAACCTCAACAATGCTTCACGATAGAAGCCTCTCCAACTCTCCATACTCCAGAGAAAGTGCCAGAGCCTCCACTACCTCCATATCAACAATACCCCTCACCTCTGGAGCACCACATCTCCTGCACCGCGTTAAAACATCGTCTACTACAAACGTATAATCCGCAGGATTTACCCACGCATGACCAATTGGAAATGCATGTTAGCCTTTCCCGGAACCTCATTTGCGAATTCCTATGAAAGGTCTGGGTCTGGGACACACTAACAAGGGAGACAGCGTATCCATACGTTATGAACATCAGCCTCTGCATTGATGAAGCGGAAGACGATTTCCTCCTCTTTCAACCGGCCTCCTCGGGGTCTTGAGGGCATATCGGTATTGCTGGAACATGATATTATACCGGAGGAGCAGCCAGGCAACTCAGACAGCCAACTTCCAAATGTGAGGCCATTAAACCAGGACTAATGCCGTCCTTACCCGCCCCCACCATCACGGGTGCTTCTTTCAACCATATTCAATACCGGTATGAATCCTAACTAAGGAAAAGACGGAGCACATTCAAGCGGAAAGGGTTGGGTTCTGAACTATTCGCCTAGGTCGACGCTGATATCCCTCCCGGACTAGAATAATCGCTAGCCGTGGGCGAAAATACTTCCATATCTTCAAAATCTTGACTGGAACTATCCAAAAAGTAACACAGATATACGGCCGAGGTGGGGAGGTCAAGGGAGATCTTCCGCATCTCTCCAAGCAGAAGATTCATGGCACCCGCCGCCAGCCACACATTCATCAACATCGTGAACACGACTACGGAGCAGGGGCTCTGCGCCGCAAAACCCGAAGCCCTGGTCACAATCATATCCTGGTGGGGTGGCAGTCGCGGTCGGCTAATGGGGAATGAAGCAGGCGGGGTATGGGAATTTGGTGTGCTCACGGGAAGTGTAGTCGCGGGCTGGGAGGGCAGGGGCGAACGAGCAACCACGGCTTTGAAGATTACAGGGATTGGGGGATCGTCATTAGCGGTCGCGGTGGCCATGTTCTCGGCGGTAAAGCAAGGGAAAGTCTGCAGCCGATGATTGAGCTAGAGAAATTGGTTACAGCTGGTAGCGTTATCGAATTCTCACCCGATTTTCCCGCCCTCGCTGTGGCGATTAGAGGGTATACAACACTCCGGGGATGGGTGCATTTTACGTCCCTACCGCTGGTCTGGTTAGTGAATACATAGTGTTTGGAGCGCACTCGCCCCGCTTTCGGGTTTGCCGGGATTCGCCGAGGGCTGCGGCGCCCCTGAGCAGAGTAAGTGAGATAGGTTGGGCAGGGAAGGAGACAGAATTCGTAGGAATAAAGCTCGGAGGGTTCGGCTTTTCGAGGTACAGGCTCGATTTACGCCGATAGGTTGCTAGTATGTTGAAAGGGAACATTTGTATCATTATAAGCACCACCGCCAACAACAATCCGTAGTAATTAAAACCACTTCATTTACTCCAGTTTCAGACCCTCGACACTCAAGAGTATACCTCCTTGATCTTCCGCTTTCCAGTGTGCTTCTCCAGATCGTCCCTAGCCTTAACCTCAACCTAATCAAACAATCCCACAGACCCGCTCCCGGCAGACCACTCCACTGCGAGCTTGTAAGTCACAGCATGAAACCGAGATTTTTGTTCAACGGGGGCCAAATCTCTCAAGTGGCTAAAGCCTTCGACCCGCAGTCTGGGCACAAATACCACAAACCCTTCCCGAGGATCATCACCAGGTAGCCCTCCTCCGTATCCTGAAATCAACACTGTATGAGTATGGTACATACCCGTCGGAAAGCAAGCAGCTAAGAAATCACCGCCTCTCACTCGCAAAAACGAGAGCCCCCCAACATATTATATATGAAGCCTACATCCATCCGACACTCCTCCCACCCTTCACCGCCGCCAATCCGCTCTGCTAAACCCAGCTGGCCTCCTCCATCAGAGTCAAAAACACCCTCATGATCCCACCAACGCCCCTAGCCACCTTCCCTGGACCAACGATATACCACCCCGTCGCGCAATTGTACCCAACGCACTCCTCGCACCCCTGGGGTGGGGGGTAGTGGTAACGGAGGGGTGGAGGGGTAGAGAGGTGGTTTCTTCGAGCCCGATGTGAAAACCACTTTACTATTGGACGTTGGTCACTCCGTTTATCGGTTCCTGTGTAGGAGTGTGAGAGCTTTGAGTTATTTACAGGGTTGATTTCCATTATTTACATCGCTGTGACAGTTGGATTAGTGGTTACTCTTGTACTCGAGTAGAGCGGTAGGTATGAATATTAAATTTAGGGGATTTTAACTTGACCTCATTGCCGCAATAGCTATTGTGTCTTGGTCTGCTTTCTTCGAAATGATCGCTGTGACATGTTTCCCAACACTACATCCTGATGGAAAAGAAAAGATATCCCCTCCACCAAGAAAATATCCACGGAACCCGGTCTCCCTGATCAGTCGGGTGGGTAAATGGGATGAATAAAAACAAAAGTGAAAGCAGAATCCACCGGCGAATTCACTACCATCTATCATAGCTACCCCACCGCTCCTCAGCAGAAATCCCTACCAAAAGGTTTGTGTTTGGAGTAGCGAGATATGGTAATGGAATTGGAGGCTTGGACGGGAATGCTGATTAACAATTAGTGGGGGTACAAGATGGCGGAGATGGGCCATGGCAGTTATTTTCTGTTTATGTTTGGGAGGAGAGGCAGTAGTATGCCTATGCGCTGGGACGGGCATGCAAACTTTGAAAGTTGTCCCCCTATCTACATTCAATCTAATTTCATTATCTTGGCCGCGCCAAACCTCCCATGAAATCTCCTTCCTTCCCGTATTCGTTTCGCATGCTTTTCTGTTCACCAAGCTATATTAAAGCTCCCAAGTCTCTTCAATAAGAATTACTCTCGTTCACTCCAACCGCTTCTCTGTACTCGGCGAAGCCCTTCTGCTGCTTCATTACCTCCGTTTCCTGCACTTCTATTTTTAGTAGTTCACCCCTGGGGTGCATTTCCCCTGGTCGTCGCCTGGCATGGCCAACCACCTATCATACACGCAATCTCAGTTTGGAGCAACGTGCTTCGGTTTTTGGCTCGGATTAAAGTAATAACACTCCCGAATCCAACGCCCGTTTCACAATGGCTTAATCTGTACGCACCTACCTACATTATGTCCTGAATTTTTTCAAACCCAAAAGCTAAACACCCACGCCGTCTTGTCGCCCGCAAATACCGACAAGCTAGTCCCAGCGGACGCCTACATCGTCTGAATTGAGCATGCACTCCTACACCTCCTCTACACCAGCTCCAGATACCAAGGAGAAGAAAGCATATGCGGGCGGCGCATCGCCACTGGATCCCTCGCGCAGGGCGAGCCAAAGTGGGTTCAATGGGGCCGACCTCTGGGAGTGCATATTTCCGTGGCGTGCTGATGCCATGAGGGCGTATTTTGCTTACCTTTGGAAACCAGTGGAAGCGGAATTGCAATGGGACAGAATAATCGACAAACCCCGGCGACCCGCCGGTATCCCCGCGGCGAAACTAACAAAGTCCGGTTTCCCAATGTCACCCGGTCTCATCGCCTGCCCCTTAGCTGCGACCAGCATCCCATCCGAAGACCACGACCTCTTCTCCGTGCTCCAGGGAACGAACTGTGTCAACTCCTTTGATCTCCCGAAGCCCCTAACCCTAGACACCCTTGTGTCAAATTTCCTGAAGCCAGCAAGCACTCTCACCTCTCCGCCCAGCGAAGCCCAGCCGACACTGGCTACGACCTACCATGCCACGAACGAACTCCTGCAAGCGCACCCCCCACCGTGCCACCCATTGCGCAGCGGAGTGCTGGACCCACCTTCACACCCGCCTCCCATCCCTGGCAGCACTAACATGCTTGAAGTCACGTTGCCGTGCTTCGTCTCTTAAGGGCAATTCCTAGGCGGGACAGTGACCCGCGCCATGAATATCGACGGGAAGTTCGGGTACAAAGTTGGGGTGGATCGGGAATGGTTAATCGGGCAGCTTGGCCAGGGGGTGCAGCACAGGAGAGATATTGTCATGCATGGTGAAAGGTCTTGCAAGTGTTTGAACTGGGAGGGAATGAGGGCCGCCTTCGTCTCGTCTATTGGGAAGGTGGTTAGCTTGACGACTCGGTTGGTCAGCCTGGTACCGAAGTTGTCCGCCAGCAGCAAGCTGGGAGGGGTTCCATAGATTGTCACTCGAGGGCGGGGATGTATTGCTATTTCTGATGGGTATTAACTGTATTTACATGGGCTGCAGGGAGTTAATATAATAACGGCTCCTACTCACTGCGGGTGGAGGGGAGGACTTCTGGTCAAGGAGAACAGTGCACTTAACAAATCCCACACCATACCATACCTTACAGAGAGCTAAGCACCCCAGTCCAATACGCCATGATTGATTCATCCAAGCCATCAATACCAATATCCACCAGTCGTCGCTGCCCAATCGTTACCTTCAGCATCTTGAAGAGTTCTGGAATTCCCGAGCTTACCCAAGCAAAATTCCCTCGTACCTCTTTCAACACTTTGTCTTCGAACTCTTTGTGTATGTCTCCCAAGGAGTTCCCTTCCCCCACCAACTGCGCGAGTATGGCTCTAACTCTATTCGATTTATCATAGTCTGTTCCTTTTTGGCGATGTTGTTACAACGGAGCTCTGTAACTCTGGTATCATGTCTACGGTTATAAAAGTGATCGATTACTCGAGAGATAAAATTGCTTATGGCTCGCGATGTGGGCTTTCCTGAGAAATTTCCCATGTTACCTAGGATGAGTCTTTCCCACGCTCGCAGAGTGAAGGTGTCCATCATCTCTTGCGTCGAATCTCCGGAATTTCCTTGTGCGAAATATCCGTTGCCTCACACTCTTTGTGTCGGCTCACCATTAAATATCAAGGGCGTTTTCGCGGCTTGAGTGGTGGCGGCCAATGTCGAACTTGAGCCTTGCCATTGGCAATGATTGTGCGGAGTATTTGGTTGAAACCATTGACTTTGAAATGACATCCATGTTCCCATTACGATTCATACCTCCTAGAGTCTGGCGGATTCGAGTGGGTAGTAAGAGAAGATAGCGCGAGGTATTAAGGGGGTTAACGGTCCCTCCAGCGTCGGAAAAAATAAATGATGCTCAGAAGTATGATAAGACTGTTCAGTGCTACACATCGGCGCTCTACTCTCAAGTATCCCACCGCCCCACAGCAATCCATGCAAAGCCTGATAATTTGAGAGGTGGGAAGGGTTCTTATTTATGCGGCCCAACCTCCTCAAAATGTACCCGAGTTGGGGGATAGTAGCGTGGAGCAGGCGACTGTGTTTTTCGATAGCAAATGTGGTATTCAACCAATGACTTGACCCATTAATTCCCTATTTGGGATTAGGGGGGAGCTTGCTAAAAGGCTGGGTACAGTACAGGTACCGTACTGTAGAACCAACTACTACACGAAACCGCTTCGGAATCTATGGGGGGGTAGCACTGTGAGATACAGAGTAATTAGATAGCGTAGAGGCAAGGTTTGGCCACTTGGATTCGCTGAAGAAATGCCGTTCTGGTGAGGAGATTAAGCGGGCAAATTAGGAAACTTGAGTGATCCCTCATGAATGGGTGAAAAACAGGTTGGGCGCATTTGCTAACTTTCCCCTATTGCTGTGGTGTTGCTCTCCCTCAAGCACACCCGGAGACGCATAATAGCCAGTTTTCATTTTTGAGTTCATTACAGTACGAATGGTTACTCTAGTTCCAGCGGCCCAGTTTGGAATGTTTCCCGCAAGACTATTTTTGGGATCGAGAGTGAATACACACCGGTTTTCTCGCTTTTAATATGGCCATGCAGAGCCAGACTGATTTACTGGTATTTTTGGCCACGCCGGAGAGGATGTGCGAGGGTGTTGTGTGTGACACAGCATTCCCGTTGTTTTTTTTTTTTTGGGAGGGGGGGTTTATTGGTTTTAATTGGGCAGTTTTGTGGTGTAGTTGGTTCTACACCACGTTGGATGAGAAAGAATACTACTTCCCCCCCCGACTAAACCCAAAGGGGTGAATATTTGTGGGGGCCGAGCGGTACTGCGGTGTTGACCCCCTCTGCTCCCGGACCACAAGGGACAGGCAAGCATATACCTATTGTGCACACTACTTTATGAGTCCACCAGTTTTCACAGATGCTTTACTGGTAATGTTGCCCACTGTCATCTGCCGTCCCATTTCACCAATTCACCTCTCCTCTATCCCCCGACTTTGAGCCTTGACATAACAACCAACTAGGCTACCCTCAACACCCTCCTACCCATCATCTCCATATTACACCATGTTGCAGGTGAAAAACATTGACTTCCCACCTATTAATCCCAACTCAGCCACTATTCATGGGGCCCAAGCTGCATACCCTATCTCCACGGACAGCTGCTCTACTTTTGCTTACCCCCGAAAGCCCAGTATGTTCTCCCAGAGCCCAATGGCAATCCTGTAAGCTAGAGCCCAATAGAAAATATAGACGCAATCTGAACCTTGGTATTAGAGGTCCTAGAGGATGTTAACAGAGATTGCAACAGAACATTCCTACTGCCTGGAATAACACCCGAGGATAATAGGATGGAAGCAGACGGATAGTCTTCCTCTCATAGGGTTCATTCAGCGATGGATTCGGATGCCCTATGTACGGACACAGTATCTCTTACCGGCGCCACCCCTTCCTTGTGTTAATACCTATATTCATCAGATTACAAAACATCACTCGACAAACACCTATTTTCCAAGCCACGCATCATGAAGAAAGTGCGCTGGCTTCAGCTTGGTGGACGAAAGCGGGATCATGTCAGCCAAGCACAGGAATATATGGAGCGCTAGTTCAATTTAATAATATTATCGAATACTCCAAAGAAGATAGCCCCCACGACAACATTCCAACTACCGGCAGCAGATAGCAAAAGCTACTATCCCCAGCTGGCACCATGCGGGGATCGCACCTGCCCAAGCCCTCATTAGAGCACGGGTACTGTTAGGCGGAAGCCAACTCTAACTATATCTTGAGAAGGCTTAGGCCTGAATCTTTTCATAATAGATGGAGATTGTCTTGGAAGGCTCGATATCATTCTTTTCGTTTATGACTACTAAGAACTCGCGTAATTTGATGGGAAAAATATTTTATAAAGATTCATAGGTAAAACAATGTTATATTGTTAAGGTCTCTTCTCCGTTGCTTGATAATGTCTAAAAGCTTGGGAGGCACTTCAATATTTATATCCCGCATCTGAGTGTTCGCGGACTACATCTAATTCTCCTATAACTAAGTACCTATCCAAGATTGTACGCTAACGTCCCATAGTCTTAACAAGTGTGAACACTGTTTGAACCTGAACTCTCACACACCATCTTCGTTCTCATAAATTCTTCTCCGTCTAATCATAGGATGCGTGATTATCCTTGAATGACCAGTCTTCGATTTATAGAGACGAGTGGACTCCTGTCTGAAACTGCAGTCGTCTTGACTATCGTTCCAGTAGTCTCTTCCGATTTCACATAGTGGCCAGTGTATGTGTTGGGTACCTATGCATAATGCAGGCTATATAGATGGTGCACCAACACTCATAAGTCTACCGCCTATTAGGTCTTCTGAGTCTGAGTAGCTTCCCCTCGGTCCGCCTCGCCTCAAAGAGAATCACCTCTCAAGGGATCCTGTTTCCAGGACCAACCAACATACAGCGGCCTTCAGACAGGTATTGTAATGTTCCTAGCTGGTAGTTAACTAGTAGCGACGGGCAATGATACTTCTCTTCTTAATTCCTATTTTATCTGATAGAACAGTTCTTAGATCCGTTGATCTACGTTATCACCGTTCGTCGGATAACGCCTGTTATATCCTATCAAGATATCTTCGCCTCACGTAGGCTCGTGAGAAATGTGTCGGATATGCAAACGTGATAAAGAGCGTAAAGATGTTTTATTCCTAAAGTAATAGGTAAGGAAATTACTTAGAACAAAGCGTGAAGAGCCTATCTTCCTCGGTCATATCGACCTCCTTATATAGTGCTCTTCACTCAACCCTAACCCTGATGACTCACAAGTGTGAGCCTCGCGAAAAGCCTTACATAGGTCATATGACTCAAATGAGTCATATGTGCGAAACCCATGACTCATAATCGAGTCATGTGCAAAACATAACAAATCATAACATAAACAAGTCATATGACTCAAATGAGTCATATGCGCGAGACCCATGACTCACAATCGAGTCATGTGCGAAACATAACAAATCACAACCTAAACAAGTCATATGACTCAAGCGAGTCATATGTGCAAGACCCATGACTCATAAACGAGTCATGTGCAAAATCCTAAGCTACCTGTCACATGCGTGACAGGTATTGGTGTCATCTATAACTCCTATGGCCTCTGGGGTACTTGTTAGGTGGAAGCCGACTCTAAATACTTTGCCGAGAAGACTTAGGCCTGAATCTTTCGTAATAGACGGAGATCTGTCTAGGAAGGCTCGGTGTCGTTCTTTTCGTTTATGACTACTAAGAACTCGCTTGATCGATAGAGGAAATATTCTTATAAAGATTAGTAGGTAAAACAATGTTATATTGTTAAGGTTTCTTCTCCGTTGCTTGATGATGTCTAAAAGCTTGGGAGGCACATCAATATTTATATCCCGCATCTGAGTGTTCGCGGACTACAACTAATCTTCCTATAACTAAGTACCTCCCTCAAATCGTATGCTACGTCTCATAGTCCTAACAAGTGCGAACGCCGTTTGACCCTGAATTCTTGCACACCATCTTCGTCCTCATCAATTCTTTACCGTCTTATCGTAGGATGGGTGATTATCCTCGAACGACCTGTCTTCGATTTATAGTGCCGAATAGACTTCTGTTCTGAAACTGCAGTCGTCTTGACTATCGTTCCAGTAGTCTCTTCTGATTTCACATAGTGGCCAGCGTATGTGTCAGGCACCTATGCATAATGCAGGCTGCGTAGATGGTGTGCCAACACTCTTAAGTCTACCGCCTATTAGGTCTTCTGAGTCTGAGCAGCTTCCCCTGAGTCCGCCTCGCCTCAAAGAGAATCACCTCTCGAGGGATCCCGTTTCCAGGACCAACCAACATACAGCGGCCTTCAGATAGGTATTGGTGTCATATCTATCCCCTATGGCCTCTGGGGTACTATAGGAGTAGTTGCAGATTTCGAACTGAAAACATCCCGTTACTTTCGGCCCGTGGTCAGGATGCCTAACTTTGAAGCCTAGTAACTCAATGCGCCTCCGACGGATTTCCTCCGTTCCACTTCTCAGAGGTACCCAAATTTTTTTTTTTTTTTTTTATATTATATATTTGTTGTTTAAGGTACAAGAACCTGCATGCAGCGCTAGCTATGGCAAAAACAAAACCTGTAAACACGCGCGTCCCTCCTCCATCTGAGGCAAAAACCAAGAACCCCAAGCCCCTCTGGTATGGAGCCAACCGCACATCTCGCCCCGAAACAAGCCCCTCCTACAGCCCAGACGAACTAAGCCCCAGAAGAAACCCGAAACAGGAAAAGTAGGAAGCCCTAGGAAAAATCCCCCCGGAAATCTCGGCCCGAAGGCATAAAAGAAAACCAAACTCATACCCACCGGACAGTGCCCATAGCAAAGCCGGCCGCCTAGAGGCTAACCCTTGATCGGGCCCAAGAGAGAACTAGGTGCACCGATCCATGGCGTGACCCCCACCGTGGGGGAACACTTGACGAGGATAGATCCCGACCGACCGGAGACAGTGCAATACTAATCGGAGGGAAGGAGGCCAGGGCTGAAGCCCCCCAGAGAGAGGTAGCAGTAGGGTGCTAGCCAGGTAGCAGTAGGGTGCTGGCCGGAGAGGTGGTAGCAGGGTACCAGCTGGGGGGCAGTAAGGTGCCAGCTGGGGGGGAGCAGTAGGGTGCCAGCCAAGAAGGGTAGCAGTAGGATGCCAGCCGAGGTGGGTGGCAGTAGGATACCAGCCGAATGAGCTGAGAAAGGAGAAGGGAGGGGTAGACCCAGATGACGAAACAACTATCGGATACGTGTTCGTGTCTTAACTAGGCGGTCTGCATTAATCCCCGGTGCCCACAGTAGCCGGAGCTACCACAAAGGACAGAGAGGAGGAGAGTGGCGAATTCGACCGTAGCCTGTTGAGAAAACCAACCACCAACTTCCGACCGTGGGACTAACCCGTACCTACCAGCGGGATAAAACCCGGACCTAGCAGAGGGACTGACCCGAACCGACTAGAGGAAAGAGGAAGGAATCCAATGTAATCGCGTACCGCAAACCGTATTCCCAGCCGTCTGTTGTAGGGAAAAAGGAGGAACCCGACCGTGCTGATGCTAAGCGAGGCTAAAGCAAAAGCGGGGAAGGAGGGAGACCCAGCGACGAGAACGCCAGGAAGGAGAAAGGAGGGGCCTCATGAGGGTAGACCTCAAGAGAGAAAGCAGGAAAGAAATTTTGCCGTTGCAAGAGGATAAAAGATGATGGCCTAGTCCCCCCTATAGGGGGAGGACCAGACGCGAAAAAGTGGTGATGATTCCTTGGTGTTGAGATTTCAATCACCGGAGGTGTAGCGGAGACGGTCGTTGTTCTCAGAGATACCAATTTTTTTTTTTTTTTTTTTTATATCATATATTCATTGTTTGGTTAAGGTACAAGAACGTGCATGCAGCGCTAGCTATGGCAGAAACAAAACCCAAAATGAATCAACAAACAAATGAAAAAACCAAAGCCGGATCCTCCTAAGGCGTCCAAGAACCGACGCATTGCCTACACAGGATTCATAAAGAAAAACAACTAACTACCTAGCATCGTAACGGAACCAAAACAAAACTCATAAAAACAATAAGTAATGAAATCAAACAGGAGACCTTCCACCACTTAGACCACTTGGCGACCCAGCCAACGACAACCGAGGTGAGGCAGGAAGGGAAGGGGAGGGGGAGAGAGAGGGTTGGCGGGGGGTATATTGTGTGTACATATCAGGGGGGAAACCAGTCTTGGTGGCGGTGAGATAGCGACCGAGGCCCAAAAGCATCGGAATCGAGGTCCACAGAGAAGAGTCAGGTCCAATATCCGTGATCCCCTGGAGGTGGCGACCGCGGGCTGCAGACTTGGCAGGACATAAAAGGAGGGCATGTTCGAACGTCTCGTCCCCCTCTTCACACCAGGGGCAGAGGGGAGAGGGGTCGGTGTCGTGCCATGAGGGATGGGCAGCTAGATAGCTCTTGCCAGTACGCATCTGATGGAGCCGGCCTGAGAGGAAACGCCCCAGGCCCATGAAGGGGTGCGGGCGCAGGGTGGGGCCAAAGAGGTAATAAGGCGGGGGAGGCGATAGGAGGCGCCACGAGGTGAGGAGTTCTTCACGGCACCGGGCCTTGAGCGAAGCGTAGAGGGCGGGTGCCCCCAGCGGGGCTACCTGTAGTGGAGGCAAGAGGAGGGGGTTAGCCAGAAGGAGGGGGTCGCTGCGGTCCCCAATGATGGAGTGAATGCGGTGAGTGACCGCATTGACCGGGAGGTGACGCCGGTTGGGTGGGGAGGGAGGCTTGGTGAACCATCTGAGGGGGCGGTAGTTGGGGCCTGCCCAAGGGTGTCGGCCCCTGACAGAGCCAGGGAGGCGGAGGGAGTCGGGGGCCCTAAAGGGGGACGTAGTCAGGACTGAGTGGTCCAAGCGGGCAGTTGCCGGGTTGATTTCGGGCGGCAGGCAGACCAGGCGGACCGCCGCTAGGCGTTGAAGGTGTTTGATCAGTAGGTCAATGGTCGGGAGTGATGCTTCACAGGGAAGAATGGCCGTGTTGGTGGAGGCAAAGCAGTTCGTAACCCACCTCTGTACCCGATACCAGAACGCCCTCATCCTGTTGAGCATCCTGGAGTTGGGGGAGAGAAGGTCACTGCCGTGGAGAAGGATGGGGCGGATCAAGGAGGAGGCGAGACTATGGCATAGGTGTGGTGCGAGACCCTTGCCTGGCCGGGACAGTGGGTCTATTGTAGCGAGGGCAGCTTCAGCCAGGGCGAGGCGCCTCGTGAAATGGGGGGTGGTGGCCCGATCCAACGAAGGAGTCGCGGGTTCCAGCCAGTAGCCCAACCACCGTAGTACTCGGGCCGGTTTGTAGGGGATGGAGTCCACTGAGACGGGGAGGAGGCATGGGGGCCCTCTCTGTTGGGGGGTCCTGCAGTGCATTAGTTCTGTCTTGGGAAGGGAGAAAGCAACGCCTATGTGCCTTCCTTTCGATGTGAGTGAGGAAGCGACTGCCTGCAGTTTCTGGACGTTACGCCTATAGGAGGGCGAGGAGACAGTTATAGTGAAGTCGTCGACATAAGAGAGGATTATGCCGTTGGGGACTGGAAAGTGGAGGGAGGAAACGTAGATCAGGAAAAGAAGGAGGGAGACAGGTGAACCTTGGGGGGTGCCGACCTGGACCAGCGAGAGGACTTTAGGGGAACCCTGGTATAGGAGGCGGCAATGTCTGCCGTGCAAAAAGGATCGGACCCATGAGACAAGGTAGGGTTGTACGCCCCTTTCTCGAAGCTTGCCGCACATGGCAGCGGGGTCGACATTGTCAAAACCTCCTTTGATGTCAAGGAAGAGCGTGGAGGAGCAGAGGCCCATGCAGTGCGAGAGACGGATCTCATGTGAGAGGGTGGCAAGGGCGTCAAAAGTACCCATGCCCTATAGTGAGCCACATTGGTTGGGGTGGACCAGGCCAAGGGCCCGAGCAACTGCGGCTAGCCTTACAGCTACCACACGCTCCAGGATCTTGGACAGGGTTTGGAGGTGGACAATGACGCGGAAGGAGGCCGGGGTGTCGTAGGAGACCTTACCAGGCTTGTCGAGGACAATACCATTGGCCTGTTTGAGGGAGGAAGGGTGGAAACCGTACAGCAGGAGGGGGCCGAGGAGGGACGTGAGAATTTTTGGGTTGGTGCCGTGGACCCTTTTCCAGACTGAGTACGGGATATGGTCGGGGCCGGGGGTGGACGAGCTTGAGCTGGATGTCAGGGCATTAGAGATCTCTTCTTTCGTCAAGACGTTGAGGTCTCGGAACGGGCGTAGGATTGTAGGGGGGGAGGTGGACTCCCTAGGGGGGAAAAAGTGGGTCAGGAGGGCGGTGTTGACAGCAAGTCGGGTGTCGGCTTCCGGGAAAGACGGGAACTGGTCTGGGGGGCGACCTATCGCGAAGCATTTGGCTGTCCATACAGTCTTAGGGGTTGCAGAGGAGAGGAAATCGTCCCAGTGCCTTCGCTTGGCCTGCTTGATGGCCTTGAAGTAGGCGTTGCGGGACCTCCGGGCCTCAGCCATGGAGTCTACACAAGGGGTCCTGCGGGCACGACGAGTAGCGGCATGAAACGAGATTCTGAGGGAGGAGAGGAGGGGCGACCACCAAGGTTTGGAATGGGTCGACATACGATTGAGGGGTGTGTGTAGGAGGAGGGTAGTGCGAAGGCGGTTGACATTGCCGTCAAACCAGGTGTGGCAGAGGACAAGGTCGGGAGGGCAGGAGGCGGAGAAACAACAAACAACTTGAGGGCGTCACCAAGGGCAGACCAGTCTGTCTTGGCCCAGGCAGGTGTGGGGGCAGGGGGGCGCAATAAAGGCGTGGAGAGTGAGATGCAAATAGGGATGTGGTCAGAGCCAGTGGACGGGAGCGGGGTAGCCCACTCAGCAAAGAGCTGGGCCGCCTCGCTATTGGCAAAGGAGAGGTCAAGGACAGAGGACCTGTCCTCAGGGGTAAAGGAAAAATAAGTAAACACACCAGGGGTGTTAAGAAGGGAAAAACCATGTAAAGAAGCCAATTGAAAGTAAGGAACTGACGTCCTAAGTTCGGTGGATGAAATGGCCCTCGGCGGGTCAGAAAAAGGGTGGTGGAGGTTGAAGTCCCCCAAAACAAAAACAGCAAAACTTAAGTCAGGAAAGCACAACTCGGGAGGAACGATGCGCGTGTCGGTTGAGGCACCCTTGGTGTTGTACACATTGTACACCCTAAGGCGAGTCTGTGAGGAGGAACAAAAGCGCAAATCGGAGAACAAGTCAACCGCCATCACGTTGGCGGACTGGCCTACCCATACGGGCAAGAGAGAAACAACTTCAAGAAAAGATAAAAGGGCGTAGCAAGCCACGCGGGGCTTGCTAAAGGCGGAGGGTGGGGAAAAACACTTATAACCAGGAAAGGAAGGAAGGCGTGCCCTCCACACAGGGGGATCCTGTATGGCCACAATCGCAGGTAAGGAAGACAAAGCAGAAAAACTCTGAAATAAAGAAAGAAAAACATCCCAGCTACCCAAGCTGTTATGCTGAACGAAGGAAAGGTTCAAAAGGCCAGGGCCCCTACCAGAGGGCCTGGGGAGAGGAGAGTCGGGAAAAGACATCTACCCGGACAAGCCGGAGGGATTTTCTGCGGTGCGGGCGGGGTCGTAGTCCCCGTGAGTAGGGGGGATGTTGGCCCTGGAGGAGGAACGAGTTGCTGTCTGCGGGGTCTCGGGAGGGACACGAGGGCGGGGGCGGCGGGGGGTTGCAAAAGGGGGGGCAAGAGTCTGTCTCGGGGTGGAGGGGCCAGCATCGGCGTCGGCACCATCAGGGCCGACATCCATGCCATCCTCATCACTTTGGCCTAGTGGTTGTGAGGTGGAGGGGTCTTTGGGGGTTGGGGCGGGTCGTTCCGGGCAGTCCCTGTCAGTGGCCGCGTGTGGCTCCTTACAGTTAGGGCAGGAAGCAATCGAGGAGGGGCAGCAGTTAAGGACCGCCTTGGTGTTACCCGCCTTAGGGCAGGTGGGATTCTGGCAGCGGTGCGCCGAACGTGTGTGCGGGAGGGAGCAGATTGGACATATTGGGTGATCCAGCTTACATCGAGGGGCCTGATGGCCGAACTTCCAGCAGTTGCGGCACTGGGTGAAGCGGTTGGAAGAGAAGGCGTGTTCAACTCGGCGTCTTCTGGAGAAAAGGTGGATAGAGGTTCCCATGGCATTTATGTCCTCGGGAGCGATGGTGACGACGACAGAGGTAGCGGACTTGGACATCCTGGAGTCCAGGTCTCGGTTGAGGTAGCGGGCCGAGAAGATGGTGACGCCCGCGGCGTTGCGGACGGACTCCTGAAGGAGGGAGAGGAGGTCCTCTTGGTCTTCTGGGAGGTAGGTGAGGGGGAGGGAGTGGATGGCGAGTTGGACTTCGTTGGGGGCGGGTCTGAAGGGTAGGTAGGCATTGTCGCCTACCGGGGAGACTTGGTTGAGGCGGTTGGTGAGGGCTTGATAGTACGGGGCGTAGGAGGTGGCAGGAGTGTAAGGGTCGAGGACAGTGAGGGTGACAGAGCCTCTGTCGTTGACTCGGGCCGAAAGGGAAAGTGGTAGGGATCAGTTGGCCTCAAGGAGAACAGAGGCAGCGATGTCAGGGAGGGTCGCGGAAATTCTATCAGCTTCGGGGTGGGGGGCAGGAGAGGAGTGAGGAGCGAAGAAACGACGTTGTGCTGCTGGCAGGACAGGAGTCTCCTTAACAGGAGATGCCGTGGTGCCGGATGCGACTTGTGCAGCAGAGGGTGGCCTCGACTTAGGCCCCTTGGACTTCTTCTTGCCCCCGGTGGCGGCAGCCAGGGCGAATGAGCGAGGAGGGCGCAGGTAGGTAGGATCCATGTTGCCAGGGGTCCACTCAGAGAGGGGGGGGGTACTTGCCGTCACAGAAGGTCTGGGCTTCCCACGAGTTGGGGTACTTGACCGCGTAGACCTCGGGGTTGCCGTAGTTCTTGCCCGTAGCGGTGTCATATCTGGGGGTGTCAAGGTCGTACCCATCCACAATCGCACCAACCTGGTAAAGGGGGGCGCGGGAGGGGGCCTGTTGGGAGTGTGGGGCGGCAGGAAGTTGTGCCGTGTTGGTCTGGGAGGGTTGAGCTGAGGCAGGGAGTTCTTTCCCCTTCCGGGTAGGGGGCGGAGTCGGAGGCGCCGGGGCTTGCTGACGTGGGGGCGGTGGTTGGGAAAGCCTTTGTGACAGGTCACGCAGGGCTGACTCGATAGGGGCTAGGGACGAGAGCGAGGGGGCCTGAGCGGCGGAAACACCGTCAGCCAGCCCTTGAACTCTGGCAGCGAGGAGGTCGATTCGTTCATTGGTGGTGGCGAGTCCGTTAAGGGTAGCAACCAGGAGGGGATGAGGATGGCCTCGCCTTCACTAAGTTCGCGAAGGTCCGACGAGATGAGAGGGGGGACAGAGGACAAAGCATCACCAAGGGCTGGCTGCAAAGACTGTAGGAGGGCCAGGATCGCAAAGACCGCGGGGTGGATGGGCTGAGCAGAGCTCGCCCTAGACTGGTTGGCGGAACCAATGTCGGACATCGGAACACGAGGCAGAGACTTGAAGCCTAAGCAAGAGGGGGGTAGTCGTGCAAAAGTGAGGAGTCACACCAGATGCGATGGTGTTGAGAAAGCGTAAGAAAGCTATGGTCAGGAAAATAGGGGGTGCGGAGCATGTTCTCAGAGGTACCCAGAGGTCCCCTCTTATACATCCTGTGAACAGCTTCCGTTGGATGGACGGCAGTGACGTATATGGTGTTATGAAGTGGTCTTCGTTGAGAGGGCACTTTAGTCATGGGACCCAACTTTCCGAAATCTCGCTAAGGAGGTGCGGGCCCCAGAGCGGGGCCAGAGGGGGGTGTTAGGCTCTCCATAAATGAGGGTCTGTACGCAGTCACCCTACAGAGAGGTCTGTGCATTTTCTACATGCCTAACAGCACTATAGGAAGGGTTGCGGGATTCCGAACCGAAAACATCCCCTTACTTTCGGCCCGTCGTCAGGATGCCTAACTTTGAAGCCTAGTAACTCACTGTGCCTCTGACGGATTTCCTCTGTTCTACTTCTCAGAGGTACCTAGAGGTCCCCTGTTATATATCCTGCGAACAGCTTCCGGTCGGACGGACGGCAGCGACGTATATGGTGTTATGAAGTGGGCTTGATTGATATGACATTATAGTCACAGGACGCAACTCTTCGAAATCTTGCTAAGGAGGTGCGGGCCCCAGAACGGGGCCAGAGGGGCGTGTTAGGCTCCGATAAATGAGGGTCTGTGCGCAGTTACCCTACCGAGAGGCCTGTGCATTTTCTATATGCCTACCAGGTACTACCGATATACCTCGGTCTCCCTTAGAAGCCCCTCCTCCACTCCCGTTCTTCCCATACGCCAAGATTGAAGGAACGGACACAGTCATGACAAGTGCTAAGGTAGACACCACCCCACATTACATCACTATACCCCCAGAAACTTTATACTAGTATGGCGCATGGCTAGGCCCCACAAGACTAGCAGTTGCTCAAGAAGCTCTGCATATTCAAAGAAACACAACCCTATTCCCAGCCCGATATACACGCCATACCATTCCTGCCGTAGCGGGGGTGGCAAACCACCCCAACCATCCCTTGTACTGGAATGAGGGGAGCGGGGAGGTCGGAGGAAGTAGTATCTCAGAGGAGGTGGCTACAGAACCTCGGGAAGGCGAATTAACAACCCGGTGACTTTTGCGCACCAAGTGAAGTAATGGTCTTTATGTTCTGGTGAGGGAAACAATGCGCACTCCTCCAATGCGAGACTTGGGTTCTGGTGACAATAGTGAACAGGCCCCGGATGCATTGGGGAGCATAAAAATGGCTGTTACAGCGTTGCCAGAAAGGACTATATTTATAAACCCCACTCCAGGTGATAGCAATTCGATCGCCATTACAGATACCGGTAAGGTGTATGGGTAGGGAATACTAAGAGAATGGGATTAATTCTTCACTAGGGTATACAAATGCTAATGATTCATAGATTAGTACTCTGACAGTATTCCTAGGTTCAAAGAGAACACCTGTATATAGAGTATCCCTGTCCTACTATTTATACTCAAGAACATCATTCTTGTTAACATTGGAACTGATCAAGTCAACGGCATTATGGGGGAAGGAAACTTCATGCGTGGGCAATGGACTGCACTTTCAACTTGGAAGTCGGATCGTCGAGAGTACTCGCCTCAATAGGCTCACCCCTGGCATGTTCAGCCATCCTTGACTTCAGATCAAGTACGCAAAGGATGCCTCCTACCACTCCTCCATGACTAGCACAAGAGCGACTGTCACGGATGTGACAGGTAGCTCAGGATTTCGCACATGACTCGATTATGAGTCATGGGTCTTGCGCATATGACTCGCTTGAGTCATATGACTTGTTTATATTATGATTTGTTATGTTTTGCACATGACTCGATTATGAGTCATGGGTTTTGCGCGTATGACTCATTCGAGTCATATGATTTGTTTATGTTATGATTTGCTATGTTTCGCAAATAACTCGATTATGAGTCATAGGTTTCGCGCATATGACTCATTCAAGTCATATGACTTTGGTAAGGCTTTTCGCGATGCTCACACTGTGAGTCATCAGGGTTAGGGTTGGCGGAAGAGCACTATATAAGGAGGTCAATACGACCGAGGAAGATAGGCTCTTCACACTTTGTTCTAAGTAATTTCCTTACTTATTACTTTACGAATAAAATATCTTTACGCTCTTTATCACGTTTGTATATCCGACACATTTGTCACAAGCCTACGTGAGACGAAGTTATCTTAGTTTCACATTTAACAGGCGTTATCCGACGAACGGTGATAACGTAGATCAACGGATCCAAGAACTGTTATATCTGATAAGATAGAAATCAAGAAGAGAAGTATCGTTCCCCATCGCTATTAGTTAACCGCGATCTAGGAACATTACATTACAAAGCGTCACCCAAGCGACGCCCAACGATTCCAACACGGCGAATATAAACCCTCAACCTGAGGGACAATACCACCAAGGAGATATCGATCTCACGGAAAACGAAGGAGGACTAGGAAACTTTGAAGAATTTAGCAACGCCCTAGAGAACGCCTCTCAAGCTCCCTCAAGGGCAACTAGTCCTGTTACACCCGAAGGAAGATCACCAAACGAGAATTCACCAGAAGAACACCGAGACCAAGGAGGATGTCGGCAGCGTAACCAGCCGCGCCCCCAGCGCAAGAGGATATTGGGATATTCCCAGCCCAAATGCAAGCTATCGTAGCTGCAGTAACAGCAGCAATGCCACCAGTAGCTCCGGCAGTACCAGCAGCTCCGGCAGCACTAGTGGCTCCGGCAGTACCAGTGGCTCTGGCTCGAATGATGCAACAACCAAAGGTTAAGGAACCACCCAGATATGGGGGAGAAAGAAACAAACTTCGCAACTTTATGGTCCAACTCGACAACTATTTCCAAGCAGTACGATGGACTATTGGATACGACCACGAGAAAATCCTGTAAACCTGCACGTTATTCGAAGGAACAGTACTTGCTTGGATCCGACCTTATAGGGAAGGAACTACTGAAAAGCCTTGGAGAAATTGGGATGAATTTCTTACCGAGTTCACCTTACAGTTCGACAACCTCGACAGAGAACAAGAAGCAAGAAATAAGCTCAAAGTGGTTGAACAAGGAAATCGCGACGTAACCGAATACTGGTACGAATTCAGACTACTCATGCAAGATGCCAATGTCGACGACACGACAGCTGGAAGATGGTTCACTAGAGGATTGAAGAAGATCTATCGCGATGCTATGATCCACATGACGAAGAGATTGACTTCGGCAATGGAATTAGCAGTCTGGGCGATAGATAAGGAAAATGGGATGAGACAGTGCAAAGCAGCAGAACGAAACTATCACCTACCGGTCACGACCAACAAACCATACGCATCACCAAAAACCAGGAGGGAACCTGGAAGAGACAAGAACAAGACGAAAGAGGAGAACCCATGGAGTTGGATGGTACAAGGAAGAAGGGACGGCTCGACATCCCTCAAGGCATATACGACCAAGCAAAAAGGACAACCTTTGTTTCAACCGCGGAATCAAAGGACACGGAATCAAGGATTGCAGAAGACCAAGATCGAGTAGGAATGGAACACAAACGAAGAAACCTTTCACCACGCAAAGGTTTCAACAAGGTCCGAAGAGAACAAACCTGAGGGAAATATCCATGGACGAAGGGGATGATCAGTCAGAAAATGACGACAGTCCCCAGCAATAGATGGTCTGAGGGACAGGAATAGACCGAAACGGATCAAGTTATCGAATACATACACGGCACTGCAAACGGAATCAATGAAAACACACGGAGACCAGTTAATGGTCAAAACGAAGCTACAAGTTAACCTGCAAGATACGATCGAGATATATGCGATGATAGACTCAGGAGCAATGGAGGACTTCATTAACAAAGGAATCTGTGACAAGCACAGAATCAAAACGAAGAACATGAACAAGAAAAGGACGATTTAGCTGGCGGATGGAAATCCAAGTGCGATGGGAGCTATCACCCATATTGCACAAGTACCTATGGAAATTGGAAACCATAGGGAAATGGCAACCTTCTAAGTAGCAAATCTCAAAAACCACGAGATAGTGCTAGGGATGCCCTGGCTCAAGAAACACAACTCGGACATGGATTGGACGCAGAATAAGGTCACCTTCGCAAGCGGATTATGGGAGAAGGAATGCCTACAAGACCCGCCAGTCGTGTACGGAATCCCAGAAGTCGAAGTCGAATACGAAAGCCTCAAAGCAAGATACGAAGAGGCCAAGATGTCTGTCAAAGGACAGAAAAAGAAGAAGAACAAGAATCAAGGAATTCTTGTCAAGAAGATGGACCCGGAGGCTCAGATACCTCTTAGAGGGTCAACAAAGGCTGCAGGACACCACCTGTATGCACACGAAGATACCACGATACAAGTAAAAGAACAAGCCACGATACGAACAGGAATAGCCATTGGACTACCGGACGGCACCTATGGATGGATCGCACCACGCAGCGGACTATTGGTTAAACACAAACTAATAGTCAATGCGGGGGTAATTGATGCCGACTATACTGGTGAGATAAAGATGGTCTTGGCCAACCTGAACGATAAGGAGTATAAGATCTCAAAAGGAGATCGAATTGCTCAGTTGATCATTGAAAAGATCAACAACGAAGAACTCCAAGAAGTTAACGACCTCAATAACACGCAACGAGGAAATCAAAGCTTTGGGTCAACGGACCCATGTGAGGCTACCAAGGGCCAATGAGACAAATTCAGATATGCGAAATAACGGCGGAAGAATTCCGCCAAGACTATAAGGAAGGAGCATACACCGGCATGCTCAGATGGAACTTCACCACGAAAGACCTAGAATGGGCCAAGATCAACATCAGCACGGAACTGGCCATACGAGACAAACAACAACGAAAGCAACAAGAATGGAGGGATATTATACCCAAACAGTACCACAAGTTCCACGACTTGTTCAAAGAAGACAACGCGACAGAACAACCCCCTCATCGACATGGGGTAGATCTAGCAATCGACCTTGCATTAGACAAAGACGGAAAAAGAACAGAACATATAACATGGAAGAAGGTATACGCACTCAGCGAACAAGAGTTAGAAGAGTTAAGACAATACATTGAAACCAATCTGTACCAAGGATGGATTTGAGAAACGAAAGTAGCATGGGGATCACCCATAATGTTCATCAAAAAGAAGGACAGAAAGCTAAGACTATGTGTGGACTACCCAGCCCTCAACTCGCTCACGAAGAAGGATCGATACCCGCTACCCCTGATAGGAGAAGCTCTGGATCGATTAAGAACAGCACAATACTTCACCAAGCTTGACATCAAGGACGCGTACCACAACGTCAGGATCAAAAAGGGAGACGAATGAAAAACAACTTTCGCATCCAAATACGGGATGTATGAATACCTGGTTATGCCCTGCGGGCTAACCAATGCACCTGCAGCGTTTCAGAGATGGATCAACCAAGTGTTGAGCCGGTTCCTTGATAGATGTTGCATTGTCTACCTAGACGACGTTCTCGTCTACTCCGATAACCTGGAACAACACATCCGAGATGTTAGCGAGGTGATGGAAAGTATCCGATAATCTGGGATGAAGATTAAGCCAACAAATGCGAATTCCATAAGGAAGAAACAGAGTACCTGGGATTCATCATCAACACGCGAGGAGTCAAAGTGGACGCAGTCAAAACGAACGCCATCTGGAAATGGAAACCACCAGGAACGAGAAAGGATGTTCAATGCTTCATTGGATTCTGCAATTTCTATCGAAGGTTTATAGAAGGGTTCAGCAGGATTGCTAAACCCCTCTACAACCTAACAAAGAAACAAACCAAATGGAGATGGAAGGAACACGAACAAAAGGCATTCGACAATATCAGAAAATTACTCACAAGCGCCCCCTTACTAGTTCACTACAACCCTGATAGAGAACTAGTAATCGAAACCGATGCCTCGAAGTACATCTGTTCCGAGATACTCTCACAGAAATGCGAAGACGGGAGATGGAGACCCGTCGCCTACCAGTCAAAGAAAATGACACCGCCAAATGCAACTATGACGTGGACGACCAAGAACTATTAGCAATAGTTCAAGCGATGAAGGAATGGAGACGATACGTTTGCGACACTAAAGGTGTTGTGAAAGTGCTATTGGACTACAAAAACCTAGTACCGTTCATGAAGGACAAAGTACTAAATGATCAGCAACTACGATGGATGGAACAGTTAAGTCAGTTTAAGTTTCAAATCGAATATCGACCTGGCAAAGAAGGGGGCAAACCAGATGCTCTCACAAGGATATCAAGCGACAGACACAGGACGATAACGACGAAAAGATTACCAGAAAAATCCAAACATTACTACCAGTCGACCGATATTTCAAGAAAGATAGAATCGATGCAATGGAGATGGTTGAAATTACGACAGATAATGAGGAAAGGATACAGGAAGCAAGCAAGAAAGATGGGACTATCAACGCGATGAAGGAAGCATTGGACAAGGGGAAGAAGGAAATGAAGGGAATAGCACTGGGTTTATGCCAGTGGAAGGAAAATCAGCTATGGTACGACGGAAAGCAATGGATCCTGGAAGAAGAAGAGATAAGGACGGAAATCATACAATAACACCACAACACATCATGAATATCGGGACATGGAGGAATGGCTAAAACAAACTGAACTCATCACGAGGTCATTCTATTGGCCAGCACTGCGCGAGAACATCAAGATACGTCAAGAACTGCGATATCTGTCAAAGGGCGAAAACAGCCAAACATGCGCCGTACGGATTACTCAAATCAAACGAAGTTCCGGAAAAACCATGGGAAACAATAACCATGGATTATATTACCGACCTTCTGAATTCGGAAGGATGGAATGCCATTTTGGTTGTGGTGGATCGCCTGACCAAAATGAGTCACTTTGTTCCGGTAAAAAAGGATATGACAATGGCAATATTCATCCGAACGATGTTCCACGAAATTTTTAGATTACATGGACTACCAAAAAAGATGATCACGGATCGTGGATCACTATTCACATCCGGAGCATGGAAGAAGGCAACAGGAGAAATGGGAATCTGGAACAAGATCAGCACAGCCTTTCACCCACAAACAGACGGATAGACTGAACGGGTAAACGGAATATTGGACAATATCTTCGCGCATACAGCAATTATCAACAAGAAAATGGCGGAACTACTCCAATGGCGGAGTTTGCATACAACAACAGCAAACAAGAAACAATTGGCACGACACCATTCTTCGCCAATTATGGACAACATCCGAGAAGTCAGGCCACAAATCATACGAGCAGCGGAATGAGAACAGATAAGAGGGAGATGAGTCAATTACAGGACACATTACGATATGAAATGGATTATGCGCAACAACAGCAGAAAGAACAATACGATAAGCACTGAAGACCGATCCGAACCTAGAGATAGGAGATATGGTGTGGCTGTTACCA
>VBSK01000155.1:0-39887 GCA_006112555.1 Tuber indicum
GATATCTCGACTGTCGCGCACCTTTTTCGACTTTACAACAAAACCTTCTGCCTCTTTCCTCCTTTTCGCCCCGCGAAAGCCGCATCTCACGCACAGCGTAGGTGCCTAACCCTAACCCTAAGATAGATGTTCTGGAGCCGCGAAGGCTTGCAGAAGACTAAGTGTATATGGGTAGAGAGTTTCATAGTTGGTATAGTATCCACACGGACATGACAGCTCGCCGCTGGCATTACTGTGATATGAAGTATTTTTACTCCTGCGGTTGCAATTGAGATGCAGCGGCTAAAACACTTCTATCCGGCGGATGTTATGCTAGAACACAATCGAGTGGTCTAGGTCTCTACAGGGATCTTTGATCCGACACGTAGAGGTTGGCTTAACAGCCCATGGGAGTTAGATGCTCGCGCATGCAGGGTAGTGATGGGGAGTAACTGGCAGCATACTAAATCTACTTAAGTATATGCGAGTTCTCCTCTACTCTGGCAATCAACTACCTCTCGAGATCCGGACTTAATTGAGTAAAGCTGTGGCTTAACGATATTAAGTTTTCCTGTTTATTTTTTCAACTCTACTGTTGATTATCAGTATCTTTAATTCTGAAAGAATACTTTGGTGTGGTCGCAACCTCGAGATCCATCTTCACAGAGGTAGCCCCCATTACAATAGAGCTGGAGGTGCGTTATTCGCCCATGACCCACAGATGTTTACTCCACTAGATCAGCTGGCTGTAACCTGGAGCAGGTAGTAATCCTAACTATAGTCAGGTGACGGGCCCACTGTCGAGCCACTGCTAGTGAGTTATCTCTCCGTTGTGTTGTGTGTCTATTTGTATTATCAATGTCCTCCGGATCAGGCTCGGTCTCATTTTCCGTTTCCACAGATGCTGGTAAGTTTTGGTACTTATCACGAGTGTCCTTGCTAACCTGGACAGCTTCCGTATACTCCAGCCTTTCAGGTCCCGGTTCGGTATACCCCGTAGTCTGTATGGTGTTCTTCTCGAAGCGCTTTGGGGGTCTTCCAGGTTGTGAGCTTGTAATTGTCGCTGCTGACGAATTTGGACGTAAACGCCGCTGTGTTGGTATTGTGCTCTGAGAGCTAGCATGTGTCTTTTGCACTATTGCCAACATTGGATTTCTCGCGCCTATAGTGCTTGGTCCCACGTCGCATTTACGCTAGACATACATATTGCCTACACGGTTAGTTGTCTCGCTGGATGTATAGGGCCCGTGTTGGTTATTCATCCTACAATGACTCAGTCACTATCAGGTTCGGATTAAGAATGTTGGCCTACAGAAAGAATCTCAAGAGTTCTGTAGATGGGGACTTTATGTAGTTCTCTGGTGATAAATAATACGTGTTAGGTCTTATACTCTAGGACTTACTTGATTGGCCGGAGTTAGTGTCTGTAGGATCACAGACTGTGACTCAGTATCGAACAAAAAATTCCTTTCATGTGCAAGGTCTTTCAGCGGGATTGGGTACTTAATATTAAACCCCAGATGTGTATTCTTGCGATCAATATCAGGCCAAACTTCCACCGCAAGGCAACTAGACTGAATAAACATGTTACTGCAGTAAAAAGCTGGTAGAAAGGTAAGAATATAAGGCGTCGCACTTTTGATAACTTGAACAATATGTTCGTTTTGAAAAATAAAGCTCTTTGAGTTCGAGCGTCGGGTGGCTGAAGACTCCCGGTCTGAAGAATGAAGGAAATTATGAGGCAGCAAGGAGCGAATGCTTAGTTCGATCTAACTACAAGCGGTGCAGACTAGCGACACTATTTCACATGAGACATGGCTCACAACTGAAAGTACTAGGAATGTGGTTGTGTCCTGCGACGTCGAGGAGCTCATCTATGAGATGTGTTCAAGTATTACCAGCTAGCCAATTGAGTGAGAGGGCTAGACGAGGTCAGGTCAGCTAGGGACGGGGAACGTGACCACCAGTGAATCCATATAAACAAAAGACACTAATACATTGTAAGGGGTGTATGGTCAATGGAACTACTTGAGTACTGTATACTAGTATATTCTGCATAAGAAAGGTCGAACTAGCCAGGAATGTGAGAAGCTGATGCGTAGACGTCCGCTTGTATCATTACTGTAGTGGACTACAAAGTACTAACTAAGTCTGAAGAAAAACAGTAACCCCTAAACTACGAAAAAACATTACGCAAAGAACAGCAAAAAAAGGTAATGGAAAAGAAGAAAACCACCAAGGAAGAATCATTTGTTAGAGCTCTGACGTCGGCTGCTACGCTAGAGACCCGTATACTTTGGAGTCGCTTAAGCGTCTGCAGATGTCGAGGTTGGCGACCCAGGCAGAACTGAAGCATGGGCTGTAGGGGAGGTCGTGGGAGTAGCTGGAACTGTGGCAGAAAGGGACACTGGAGTTGCACGAGACGGCGGAACCGTGGCCTTACAAGTTACAGGTTCAGGCGGGGCAGTACCGCGAATTGCAGAGGATGGAGCGATCTAAATACCGGAAGACATAGAAGACGGTAGAGTGATAGCAGCGCAGGCAGACGCAGAAGACAGTAGAGTGATTACAGTGGCGGTAGACGCGGAAGATGGCAGAGTGAGCGCAGGGCCGTAAGATGCAGAAGACGGTACAGTGATCGCAGCACACGAAGATTGAGAAGATGGTAGAGTGACCGCAGCGCCGGAAGCCTTTGAAGACGCACAAACGATCGTAGCGTGGTGAGACACAGAGAGCGGCAGAGCGATCAGAGCGCCGTGAGTTGCAGTGGGTAGAGGGGCGAGCGCAGCTCCCGAAGACTAAGAGGCCGGGGGAGCAATTGGAGCACCGGAAGACGCACAATACGGAGGAGCGATAGTGGCACCGGAAGACGCAGAATACGGAGGAGCGATAGTAGCGCCGGAAGACGCAGAATACAGACGAGTGAGCGGAGCACTGGAATAGTCAGAAGACGGCGGAGTGATCGGAGAGCTGCAAGAGGCAGAAGACGGCGAAAGCAAGTGGAGTACGGAGAGAGGTAGAAGATGATAAAGCGATTAGAGCGATGATAGTTGCATAGGATGGGGGAGCAATCAGAGTGCCAGGAGAAGCAGAGGACAGGGGAGCGAGCGCAGCGCTGTTAGATGCAGAAAACTGGGGAGTGATCAGAGCGCCGAGAGTCCCCTAGGATGGGGGAGAGATAGAAGTGCTGGGAGAGGCAGCAGATCGGGGAGCGATCAGAGACCCGGGAGATGCAGAAGATGGGAGAGCGATCGGAGTGGTGGAAGAGGCAGAAGATGGCGGAACAAAGGGAATCAGGGGGGAGGTGGAGGTTTAGGGTGTGTCTTCGGCCCCATCGTATCCACAATGGCCCGCGGCCTGCGGCCTAGTATTGCGCGCTACTGGCGCAGCACTTTGGAAGTAATCTACCATACAGGGCCTCTCCCAGATCATCTCCTCAATCACGCTAAGCCTTTCCTGCTGTCTCGGCACTGAAGGAGCGTAGTCCACGTGGGAGGTACGCCCTGGTTGCGACTAGGGAGGTTTAAAGGTGTCATCATCCTATGCATGATTAGCTACTGATTTTGGTTCCTAATGTTAGTTGAAAGACTGCTGGGTTCAGGAACCTACGGTTGCAGCCATGGAAGTTGAGGCATCCGGGTGGGCGGAGCAGTAGGGTGGGGGTGGGTCTGGGGTGTCAGATTCCTCATCCTATTCGTTTGGTTAACTAGGTACTTTCTTTAGTGATATTGGGTGGGTGTAGCTGGGGGGTCGGTGTAGCTGGGATCGAGAACCTACAACCAAGGTCCGGAAAACCAGTGCATCTGGATATGCGGAGCGCTAGTGTGGGGGCGGGTTGCAATGTGATTTGCATCATCCTAGCTGGTGATTAGCTATGCACCTTCCTGATAATAAGCAGCAGCAAATTTTGTCAGGGGAGTTACCTCATCAATGATAACGGGATCCGGAGCGGCGGATGCCAGAGCATCGTCCAATTCCAATTCCGGCTCCTCTCCCTCCACCTCCAACCAACCCCCATTCGTCATCCTCCTCTTCCTCGTTACTGTCCTCCTTTTGCATGGCCCTCCCGATATCACTACCGTACCAACTTCGATCCCAGACTTTGAGGTTTAACAACGAGTATCTGCCATTGGCACGCTTAGAGGTTGGGGCGCTGAAGTCTCCCTGAGGCGGCTCAAGGACCATGAGGTCCAGGGGATCTTTACCATTGTTGGCAAGGATCTATGCACAAACTTCATCATCTTTATTAAGAAAGATGAGCTCTTGGAGCTGGAGAGGGTCGATGGCTCCCGGTCACGTCACCGTGCGCCCACACCCGCTACCTCAATGGAGTATCGGGGGCACCCGATTGCCTCCTCCACATCTTGTCTCTTGACTACCCCAAGCACAATCATTATTCTCGCTAATTTGGAGACCCCCCAGGCGATTCACAGGTCAGAGTTTATGGAATACCAGGGGTAGTGAAAGAACTGATAGCTCCCTGAGGCCACCATTCGGAAAGGAATTGCAGATCTGTAGTACCCGTGACTAGTATGGGGAGGTCCAATTGGGATGAGCCAGTAAACAAGTATGTTAGCATATGTTTAAGGGAACAGGAATGGACATGAACTTACTCGGAGGTCCCACGACCTCTAAGAACAGGGCCAGCTCAGGCAGTTGTCGCTTGACCGCCTTCTGAAATTGCTTGGCTGTATCACGGGCCAAGTGCCTGATATGGCGAGCGACTTCCCTGACGTCATCGTCCCGCTTCTCCTTTCTAATAAGCGCGATACGGGCCGCCACCAGGGGAAGCGAGCGGGACATTTCCATTACAGACTTCAATCTGGAGCCGGTCAGGCTGCGGAGGTCCAAGGAGCACTCAGACAGGTGGGCCCTGATCCCCTCATGCCACGTCCTGTATAGATTAGTACTGGCGCAGGGGTTCTGGAATCCACACTAACTTTTTTTGTAGGCGATATCGTCATAGCGCCCCCTGATAGAATTATATATGTTAGTATATCAAAGTCTGAACACAGAGTATAGGTCAAAGGTTAGACTTATAAGGAGTCCTCCACTGCCTGCTCGAAGGGGGGGTTTTCCCGTGTACTCGCACTCAGAATTGTGTTGACATAAATGGTTATCTCTAACTCTAGGGGCAGGAATGCTGATTGGGGATAATTACTTGCTCTTTGTTCCCGGAGCTTGCAGGGGGCGGTTTCCAGGTAACGGCACGGCGTTTGCGACGTATGTCAGACTAGTGGAACAGGGCAGTGGCACTCTTGTGTCTCCTAACCGCCCTTTCTTCAGGTTGGGCATCGGGGTCTCGGCGCGGCACATCAGGAAGTCTGCCTCTCCTGGCCTTGCTTTTATCAGGTTGCGCACTGGAGTCTCAGCGCTGGACAGCACGACACCTGCCTATCTTTACCACTCCATCTTCATCTTGAACCATAGGCAATCTGTGTAAATAGTACACGTTAATATGCTTGGTTATCAAAGATTCGATGGGCTATGCCTAGACATATGCGCCGCCGTTATCGTGATATTTGAGGTGTCACTTTTTCGCGGGAGGGGGGGGGGGTGGAAACAGGGGAAACAAAGTGGAATAGGTGAAGGAAATTTGGTGACACTGGAGGTACAGGGGAGACAATTGGGAGGAACCGGAGATCCTGGTTTGAGGAGGGGAGTTTTATTTGCGCACAGGCTGTACGCAAATAGAAAAGAATTGGTGCAAAAAGAGGTACAAATAGGAGGTGGAGGATGCGGGAGAGCTGAGTTGTGATGTCAGTGATTCGGGGGGGGGTGAGTACGTCCTCGTCATGGACGTTGATTCGGCGGATCTTGCGCCAGTATGGAGAAGGATAAGAACAAATTGACCTGACGCGGTGGGAAGTGATGAGGTCACCAGGTTGAGTGCCTTATACTCTAGTCCGGGCATACAATCAAAAAGCCCTAGGGAGTTACAAGCCAGGAGCATCTGACCTTAGCGAGTTTATAGACAGAGCGTGTTACATATGGAGAAATGTCCTCAGACCACTAGATTTTTAGCGTACAGGTAGACATAGTATAATTATGAACGTATCGTGATATTTCTATTGGCTTAAATTGTTTTTATGTTAACGGACGTGAAATAAAGTTTTAAGACGCATTCTAGATCGGGTGCCAACAGATGTGTCCTAGCAACTCTAAAGGAGAATTTGGGTACGTCTCTTGTTGTCAAGGCTGGTATGTGGCTTAAATTATTTTACCTACCACTGACTGTAGCAATCGCTCTATACCGTACACACAATATGGTGTTGATTTCGTTTAAAAATTCGAACATTAGAGGGATATGTTTATAAGTAACATGCAAAAGAATCATGGACTCGGATACATCGGAGTAGAATACGGAAAGACATTTTGGCTCCCTTTTCACATTGCATTGCTCAAGCGATTGGCTAACGGAATTGATTTAAATTATACGACAGAGTCGGTATTCTGACAGTCTTGAGTCTCCACAAGAGTCACAATTGTCCTGCTTTGGAATTGACTCGCGCTGGGATCTGGTTCGCCGCCAATTTGAGGAACTTGATCTTCTCCGATATACGGGAGCCTGCTCAGTGGTGGTATTTACACCCTCCTATCGCCTTCATCACTGTAATAATACGCCAAGAGATCCAGAGTATCCTCCTGCACCAGATTGGAGAGTAGCCAGATGTGCATGGATTCACTTCTATCAATGAAGATGAAGTTGAATTGTGATAGCGGTTGGGTTGGACGCTTGCCGATCAACCTGCATCTTTCACCTGTCGTGTCCAGGATGTAGCGAACTTGTCTGATCGGAACTCATAATAAAACCATCGCGTACAGGCCATGAACATTTGTAGAATATAACTGGCCTAATCTTATTCCGTTGATGTGTAGGGGCCTCCAGTAAACAAATTGATAGTGGAGGGGCGATTCTGCCAACCTCCTCTCATCGCCGTGCAGACATCTACCTCGAAATTATAGCAGGACTTAAACAATGCTCACCACACGGGGGCGCCCGAATATAGTCTTCCATTCTATGTTTTCAGTCTACGTTTACAGTCAGTAAGTGGAAACTCAAATCTAATCGTTTGTAGGGAAAAGAACTAACCAGGTTCAAAATTCCACGCTGCTACGTGGGGCAGATTAGGGAGTCACCGGTATTGAGGTCACGTGAAGCAACTCTGACTCTTTCTACCAGGGCGTCTTGACGATGACGTCCTTTCAGTGTATCCAGATGTTGACCACTTCTGACCACCTCGACCCCTTCTGTCGGGGTTGCTAGTCGACGCAATTGCAATGTAGGTGTATCATAGAGATCAACGGTATTATAAAGTTGGTCACCATCCACCAGGGCCTCTTGAAACGGGGCATCTGAATGATGTTGTTTCAGTGTATCCCAATCTTGGCCACCTCCGGCCACCTGGATACCTTCTATTAGGGCTGCCTCTCGAGGTCCTTTTATTGTAGGTGGATCATAGAGATCTCCGTCATCTTCGAGTTGGTCACCGGCAACAGGGGCATCTTGACGAGATCGTTTGGACATATCCGGATGGTGGTCACCTCCCGCCACCTCGCCATCTACGATTGGGACTGCCTGTTGATGTACTTTTGTTGTTGGTAGATAACTGAGATCCCCGTCATCTTCAAGTTGGTCACCTTCTGCCGGGTCTGTTAGGTAATGCATTTTGGGCAATGTCAGTTCTTGGTCACCTCCGGCTTTCCAGACTGGGTCTTATGGGGCTTGAGCGTGTGGTGCATCAGGCCAATGATGTGGATCTGTGCCGTATATAGTCAGAGCGCCTTTTTTTTTTTTTTTTTTTTTTTTTTATATCATGTATTCATTGTTTGGTTAAGGTATAAGAATATGCATGAAGCGCTAGCTATGGCAGAAACAAAACCCAAAATCAAAACAACTAACAAAAGAAAAAACCAAAACCGGTTCCTCCGTCGGGGTCCAATAACCGACGCAGTACCTACACAGGACTTATAGAGGAAAACTACTAACTAATTAACTTAGCATCATAAGGAAACAAATCAAAACTCGTATAACCAAGTAAAGAAATCAAACAGGAGACCTTCCACCCCTTAGACCGCTTGACGACCCAGCCATCGACAACTGAGGCAAGGCGGGAAGGGAAGGGGAGGGGGATAGAGAGGGCTGGTGGGGGGCATATTGTGCATACGTGTCGGGGGGGAAACCAGTTTTGGTAGCCGTGAGGTAGCGACCGAGGCCCATGAGGGACGGGATCGAGGTTCATAGGGGAGAGTCAGGTCTAATATCCGTTATCCCCTGAAGGTGGCGACATCGGGTAGTAGACTTGGCTGTGCAGAGTAGGAGGGCGTGTTCAAACGTCTTATCACCATCCTCACACTAAGGGCAGAGGGGGAGGGAGTCGATGTGATGCCAAGAGGGGTGGGCAGCTAGGTAGCTGTTGCCCGCCCGCATCTGGTGGAGCCGGCCAGAGAGGAAACGCCCAAGGCCCATGAAGGGGTGTGGGCGTAGGGCGGGGCCGAAGAGGTAGTACGGTGGGGGAGGTGAGAGGAGGCGCCATGTGGTGAGGAATTCATGGTAGCACCTAGCCTTAAGCGAAGCGTAGAGCGCAGGGGATCCAAGTGGGGCTATCTGAAGAGGCGTTAGGAGGTGAAAGTTTGCTGGGAGGAGGGGGTCAGTACGGTTGCCAATTATGAAGTGAACCCGGTGGGTGACTGCATCAATGCGGAGGTGACAGTGGTTTAGTGGGGAGGGCGGCTTGTTGAACCACCGGAAGGGGGTGTAATTGGGGCCTGCCCAAGGGTGGCAGCCAAGGACGGAACGCGGGAGGCGGAGGGAGTCGGAAGTCCCGAAAGGGGACATCGTTGGGAGGGAGTTGTCAAGATGAGCGGTCGCTGAGTTGATTTCAGGTAGGAGGCAGACGAGGCGGATCGCGGCCAGCGGTTGAAGGTGTTTAACCAGGAGGTCAATAGGCGTGAGGGAGGCCTCACAGGAGAGGATGGCGGTGTTTGTGGAACTGAAACAGTTGGTAACCTACCCTGAACCCGATGCCAGAATGCTCTCATCTTGTCAAGCATCTTGGAGTTGTGGGAGAGTAAGTCGCAACCATAGACGAGGATGGGACGAACCAGGAAGGAGGCCAGCCGATGACACAGGTGTGGAGCGAGACCCTTACCCATCCAGGAGAGGCGGTCTATTGTGGCGAGAGCTGCTTCAGCCAGCACGAGGCGCCTGGTGAAGTGGGAGGAGGTGGCGTGATTCAAGGCGGGTGTCGCGGGTTCTAGCCAGTAGCCCAACCACCGAAGTACCTGGGCAGGTTTGTAGGTAACAGAGTCCACCGAGACGGGGAGGGGGGATGTGGGTCCTCTTTGTTGAGGTGTCCTCCAGTGTGTGAGTTCGGCTTTGGGAAGGGAGACGGCAACCCCTATCCGCCTTCCTTTCGATGTAAGTGAGTATGCGACTTCTTGGAGCTTCTGGACATTGCGGCAGTAGGAGGTCGAGGCCACGGTTATGGCAAAATTGTCGACGTAGGAGAGGATTATACCATTAGGTACTGGAAAGTGGAGAGACGAGATGTAAATCAAAAAAAGAAGGGGGGAGACAGGCAAGCCTTGAGGGGTGCTAACCTGGACCGGCGAGAGGACCTTGGGGGAACACTGGTATAGGAGGCGGCAGAACCGGCCGTGTAGGAAGGAACGCACCCACGAAACAAGGCAGGGCTGAACGCCTTTTTCTCGAAGCCTGCCACACAGGGCAGCGGAGTCGACATTTTCAAAGCCCCCTTTGACATCAAGGAAAAGTCTGGAGGAGCAGAGGCCCATGCTATGTGCAAGCCGGACCTCATGGGAAAGGGTAGCAAGGACGTCAAAAGTTCCCCTGCCAGAGAGTGAACCGCACTGGTTAGAGTGGACAAGGCCAAGAGCCCGAGCAACTGCGGCCAGCCTTACAGCTGCCACACGCTCCAGGATCTTGGAGAGCGTTTGGAGGAGAACTATGATTCAGAAGGAGGCTGGCATGTCATAGGAGGCTTTGCCGGCCTTGTCGAGAACAATGCCGTTAGCTTGTTTGAGGGACGAAGGGTGGAAACCGTATAGAAGAAGGGGTCCCAGGAGGGAGGTAACGATTTTCAGGTTGGTGCTAAGGACTCTTTTCCAAACTGGGTATGGTATATGAACAGGGCCGGGAGCAGACGAGCTTGAGCTGGAGGACAGGGCCTTGGAGACTTCTTCTTTAGTGAGGACGTCAAGATCTTTGAAAGGACGGAGGATAGTAGGAGGGAAGGAGGACTGACTGGGGGGGAAGAAGTATGCAAGGAGGTCGGTGATGACCTCAGACGGAGTGTCAGCATCTGGGAAGGTTGCTAAACAGTCAGGGGGGCGCCCTACCGCGAAACGCTTGGCTGTCCATACAGTCTTGGAGGTTGCAGAGGTGAGGAAATCGTCCCAGTCCTTACGCTTAGCCTGCTTGATGGCCTTAAAGTAGTCTTTGCGGGCCGAGCGAGCCTCAGTTCGAGACGTCTCATTGGGACCTTTGCTGGCTCGACGTGTGGTGACGTGAAAGGAAACTCTAAGAGAGGTAAGAGGAGATGACCACCAGGGCTTGGACTGGGCCGTCATGTGGTTGAGAGGAGTATGAAGAAGGAGAGTGGTGTTGAGTCGGTCGACATTCCTGTCGAACCAAGCCGTGGCAAAAGACAAAGTCGCGAGGGAGAGTGTGGGAGAAACAATATATAACTTGAGTGCGTCACCTAGGACAGACCAGTCAGTCTTGGCCCAGGCAGGTGTGGGGACAGGAGGATGAACCAAGGGAGTGGAGAGTGAAACACACATGGGAATATGATCAGAGCCGGTGGACGGGAGTGGGGTAGTCCACTCCTCAAAGAGCTGGGCTGCCGCTCAATTGGCAAAGAAAAGATCAAGAATGGAGGGCCTGCCCACGGAGGGAAAAGGAAAATAAGTAAAAACACCAGGAATGTTAAGAAGAGAAAAGACATGTAAAGAGGATAGCTGAAAATAAGGAACTGACGTTCCAAGAGCGGTAGAGGAGATGACCCTCAGCGGGTCAGAGAGAAAATGATGAAGGTTAAAGTCACATATAACAAAAACGGGATAACTCAGGTCTTGAAAGCATAGCTCCGGAGAGACAATGCGCAAGTAGGCAGAAGCGCCTTGGGTGTTGTACGCGTTGTACACCCTAAGGCGGGTTTGTGAGGAGGAGCAAAAACCCACATCCGAGAACAAGTCGACCGCCATCACGTTCACTGACTGGTTCACCCGTACAGGCAAAAGAGAGATAACTTCAAGAAAAGACAAAAGGGCATAGCAGGCCATGTGTGGCTTGCTGAAAGAGGGAGGTGAAGAAAAATACTTATAACTAGGAAAGGAAGGTAAATGTGCACGCTATATGCGGGGATCCTGTACAGCCACAATCGCAGGAAGGAAAGGTTAAGCAGAAAAGCTCTGAAACAAGGAAAGAAAAATATCCCAGGTACCCAAGCTGTTATGTTGAACAAAGGAGAGGTTGGAGAGGACAGGATCCCTTCCAGAGGGCCTGGGAGGTGGAAAGGTGGGAAACGGCATTTACACGGACATGCCGGAGGGGTTTTCTGAGGTACGGGGTGGGTCATAGTCCCCATGGGTGGGGGGGATGCTGGCCCTAGAGGAGGAGAGCGTGGCTTTTTGGGGTCTCTCCGGTGGGACCCGAGGACGGGGACGGCGGTTGGTCCTGAAACAAGGGGCAAGTGCTTTTCTCGGAGTGGAGGGGCCAGCACCATTGTCAGCGCCATCAGGGCCAAAATCCATTCCGTCCTCGTCGTCGTGGTCAAGTGGTTGTGAGGTGGAGGTGTCTTTGGGAATTGGGGTGGGTCATTCCAGGCAATCCCTGTCGGTGGCCGCGTGCGGCTCACGAAGGTTGGGGCAAGAAGCAGTTGAG
This sequence comes from Tuber indicum, assembly GCA_006112555.1. Lineage (NCBI taxonomy): Eukaryota > Fungi > Ascomycota > Pezizomycetes > Pezizales > Tuberaceae > Tuber > Tuber indicum. Next base: position 11,888 of record VBSK01000155.1, read on the forward strand.
GAGGGGCAGCAGTTGAGGACCGCTTTGGTGTTGCCCCCTTGAGGGCAGGTGGGGTTCTGGCAATGATGTGCCGAACGTGTGTGTGGGAGGGAGCAGATTGGACAAACCGGGTGATCCAGCTTACATCTAGGGGCCTGGTGGCCGAACTTCCAACAGTTTCGGCACTGGGTGAAGCGGATAGAGGAGAAGGCCTGCTCGACATGGCGTCTTCGGGAGAAGAGGTGGATAGAGGTTCCCATGGCATTGATGTCCTCGGGAGCGATGGTGACAACCACAGAGGTAGAGAACTTGGACATCCTGGACTCCAGGTCGCGATTGAGGTAGTGGCCGGAGAAGATGGTGACGCCCGTGGCGTTACGGACTGACTCCTGAATGAGGAAGAGGAGGTTGTCCTGGTCTTTGGGGAGGTTAGCGAGGAGGAGGGAGTGGATGGCGAGCTGCGTCTCGTTGGGGGCGGGGCGGAAGGGTAGGTAGGCATTGTCGTCGACTGGGGAGAGTTGGTTCAGGCGGTTGGTGAGTGCCTGGTAGTAAGGGGCGTTAGAGGTGGCTGGGGTGAATGAATCGAGGACCGTTAGGGTGACAGAGCCTCTGTCGTTGACCCGGCCAGAAAGCGAGAGCGGAAGGGGGCAGTTGGCCTCACGGAGGATTGAGGCAGATATATCGGGGAGAGTCGCAGAGATTCTTTCACCTGCAGGATGGGGGGCAGGCGAAGACCGAGGAGTAAAGAAACGACTTTGTACTGCTGGCAGGATGGGGACCTCTTTAACAGGAGGAGCCGTCATGCCTGATGCGACTTGCGCAGCAGATAGGTGTTTCATCTTAGATCCCTTGGTTTTCTTCTTGCCCCCGACTGCTGCAGCCAGGGCGAATGAGCGGGAGGGGCGTAGAAAGGATGGATCCATGTTCCTAGGAATCCATTCTGAGAGGGGGTGGTTTTTGCCGTCACGGAAAGTGCGAGCTGCCTAAGAGTTGGGGTTTTTGACCGCGTAAGCCTCGGGATTGCCGTAGTGTTTCTTTGCAACGGTGTCGTCGCGGGGGGTGTCAAGGTCGAATCCATCCACAATCACTCCAACTTGGTACAAGGGAGCGCAGGGGTGGGCCTGTTGGGGGTGTGGGGCGGCAGGAAACTGTGCCGTGTTGGACTGGAGGAGTGGGGCCCAGGGAAGGACCTCCTTTCCTTTTAGGGTAGGGGGCAGGGCCGGTAGGACAAGGGGCGGTAGGACAAGGGCTTGCTGATGTGGGGGCGGCGGTTGGGAAAGCCTTCGTAACAGGTCACGCAGAGCTGACTCAATGGAGGCGAGGGATGAAAGGGAAGGGGCCTGAGCGGCGGAGGTAGCCTTGAAGAGCTCCTCCACTGGCGAAGAGAGGAGGTCAATGCGTGTGTTGGTGGAGGCGAGCCCGTTCAATGTGGCCACCAGGAGGGAGATGAGGACAGCTTCGCCGTCACTGAGGTTGCGGAGGTCGGAAGAGATGAGAGGAGGAACAGAGGGAAAAGCATCACCCAGGACAGGCTCTAGGGAATGTAAGAGTGTAGGGATCGCGAAGACCGCGGAGTGGAGGGGCGAGGTAGAGCTCGCCCAGGAGGGGTGGGCAGAACCAATGTCAGACATCGGAACGCGTGGCGAAGACTTGAAGCCTAAGCTGGGAGGGGCGAATCGTGTAAAAGTGGGGAGTCGCACCAGACGCGATGGTGTTGAGGATGCGTGAGAAAGAAATGGTCAGGAAAATAGGAGGCGCGCAGCGTGTAGAGCCGGAGCCCCTACTGGCAGCATTATATAGTCAACAAGGACGTCCTCTGGGATGATTACATGTACACCCCCTACTGACTTGAGTACTAGCTTTCTCGCAAGAATGTCTGTTAACTTCATGCCACAGGCCTTAATGAGCACAATCATGCCTTCTTTAATCTGTTGTCTGCAGAGCAAGTTATTGGCCCCTGCACTCACAAAACAATCGCAAGCGGGACGTAATCTCCCCCTTCCATGGAAAATCATGCTGTAATCAGCGTTCGGGAATGTGACACTTTTCTTAAAGTTCCTTGCTAACATCTAGGCTTTGACAGTATTGCGCTAAACTGTGTAGTGCTCTTTTCCCTCAGCGTCCTCATAAAAGGTAAGTCCTATCTTAAACATCCCGATCAATTAACTACCACCCCTCGCAGGGGTAAGCACTTCAAGGATAGCAACGTCTGGAAGCCGGTAGATGTGACCCAGTGGTGCTACCTATCCCTTGTGAATAGTAGGCATGTGGACGTACTCTCTGTGATCATCATTTTGTGCCATGTCTTCGGGGGTGTTCCGAGTGTTGTCAGGGCTGCACTACTTGTGCATACTGTGTATGCCAGTGTCGTGAATACTGTCCTTGGTATGATCTTTCGGCCGTGATAAATTGACATTAAATATCATACCCGACGATGTTCTGGGCATCATGAAACATTTCCAGATGATGTAGGAATTCTGTTTCGGACATTGAAGGTATGTAAGTCCTTTCTGCATTGCCTGTTAAAAATGTAGAACTTGAATCTGAGTCACTTGATATCTGAGTCCTCATACCATGTGCTAAACCAAATTGACCCATTGCTGCGTCTTGGATTAACAGAACTTAGCTCCAGCTGCCATCCCAGACTACGTACACAATGGTAAGCATTCTCCTTCTTGCTGCATTTCATAATATATCAACTTAAAGACTCCCGAAAGTCACAGAACTAAGTCACACATTGCCTATGAAATGTTCATTTTGTCATCTCAAATACGTTAGTGGCGGTCCCTTTGCCAACCACTTGTAAAAGGAAGTTGCGGATCTCATCGATCTTCTCGTGTCAGATGTACAGTATGCTCCTCCCATGCAGGATATCATAGACGCATAAAGGCACAGATTGTTGTACGAGGCCCCGACTGAATGAGAATTATCAACTGGATTCCCACTACGAATCTGACATTGATCTCAGTAATAGCCCTCCTGATACATATAGCAACGGGGCTACATATGTCTCTGACGTGGAACCGCAACTTATCTTCGACGCGTCTCCCACTCCTATCGAACGCGAGTATTATCCCGATACTGGGCTATCCATTGAATATGTGAAGAGATTTGCGGAGGAACACCAAAACCTGTGTAAGGACCCATCAGTACCATTCGCTAGCATGCACAATTTCAAACTTGCTTCTTGATTCATACAAAGTAAGGTATCTAAGAGGCGGGTAAATGAATATTTTTCAAATAGCCTTAGTCATTCAGCAGATGTTGCCCAGAGCTCGATGCATACACTGGAGAACCATCTCTACTGATTGGATCCATACAGCCCATATCTACAATGGTTCGAAGCTCAAGTCGAAGACGGTGTAAGGACTTTGCCTCTCCGCTACCTTATCGTTCTCGACTGCGTCTGATATCTTCTTCAGCAGATCGCTTGCCAAGATTAGTTGGTTTACGCCACTAGGCCGCAATGCGATCCAGATGGACAGAGAGTATATATGAAAAGGGTTACAGGAAAGTGGTGGAGGGAGGTTCATGTAGTGTGCCACAGCTTATCTATCCCGCTCTCCCAAAAGTACGAGCTAATTGAGTGCAGGAAACACTCCAATCTGGCATGAGCGTGATTCTAATCATTCGAATGTCGGATCAGACACATCTCAGCAACCTTTGCGCAGACAAAAAGGGGTGGCCAGTATATATAACAATTGGAAATCTTCCGTCGGCTAAGCGCAACAGAGCTGGAACGATGGCGGTCCTCCTTGTTACCCACTTGCCGGTCCAGTCCAAGTTTCAATCGTACTCTTCCGCGAATGAACACCAGAGGCAAGTGAACGCCGACATACTCCAAGTTGTATTCGAGCTCCTATTTGAGAACTTACAAGACGCCTCAGTCGACGGTGTCCGAATGGATTCCACGGATGGGAATGTTCGGAGATGCTTCTCGATCTTAGCGTTGTGGATTGATGACCATCTGGAAAATGTTGTGCTACATGGAGTAAAATTGAATGCCTGTCCTAAATGTGAAATACCTCCGGATATATTAGGGTCCAGCAATTGGGAGACGTATCCTGCTAGAGATTATCCGAGATACAAGCGCCTGGAGCAAGAAATTTTAGATGGCTCAGAGGAGTTCACCCGAAGTGACGTGTACAGCACATTTGACGCTCACAGTATTAAGATTGGACAAAACCTTTTTTATCAACTTCTCCGTGTTTTCGCTGCTGATCTGCACCAACTTGATTTACTCCATACTATCTACTTTGGACACTTCAAGCATATGATGGATTGGGTTCTAGGGTTTCTTAATAAGCATGGACAGTTGGAAGTATTTGATGATACGTGGAAAGCTTTACCACTGTACTCTTGATTCTTTGTGCCTAAGAAAACCTACTGCGAGGTTAAGCAGGGGCAAGGGATGGAGATGAGGAACTTGGGGCGTTGTCTTTTATGTGTCCTTGGTGCCGCGTTGATAGGACCTAAGAGAAGCCAAAGTCAACCTTTCAAGTTTGCACTCCCCTGCCTCCCGCCTTTAGTCAATTTTAGTCTGATAGCGCAATACGCAAGACATACGCGTGAGACCTAAGAATATATCGATCAATATTTCAATCAGTTTCACTTGGTGTAGGATATCTTCTTGGAGTTTAGAACATCTAGACACAAGTGGACAAAAGTTCAATACCAGTGCACTGAGCTACGAAATTGAAAGATGTTTCTCAATAAATATGTCGTCCAATCCACACGGCACCAGTTGCATGAGCACCAACGAGAAGATGAGGATGACCAGGGTATGGAGTTGATATATGCCAAATCTCATTTTAACTTTATCAAGCTCCATCTACTCGGTTACTTGCGCAATCATGTGTACCTGTTTGGTAACATTCCTCAGTATTCTAATAAGTTCATCGAGCTAGTTCCCAAAGAACAAATCAAAGATCGATGGCGTCGTTCAAATAAAAGTTACACCGCATGGCAGATCCTTCACAACTATAGGCGACAAGACGCAACTCGGATTCGACTTCAGAACCTGGCTTCCCTGCGAAGTCGTGACGTGGATCGCAAACGTGATATCGTGGATCTTTTGAACAAAACAAATCCAGATTCTCCGGCGCCCAGATGTCGTAGGGTCCAAAAGGGACCTCAGGATGAGGTTTCCAACCTCAAGAATTGATGCAATTTTTTCTCCATCTCAAGCAAGGCTATGTGTTTTAAATTGGTTCAATATAGCCAGCAGAGCCTAATGATTCAGTCTCGCCTTCATGACGATTATGGAATACTTTGATGCCTTCCTTAAAACTTCTAACGCAGCTTCACATTCCGGTTCTGGTATTCTAGGAAACAAACATTTACAACATCCACTGGGTTCAATGTACGGGCCCAGAGATATTACGAAAAAATGCTAGTCGGAGTGATTGTATTTCCGTACAAATGGTGACTGATGAAATATATGCTGTTCTGTGGGGCTGTCTTCCCAGGAAACCCATCGCCCTATTGAAGCTCTGAGACTGCCGTTACCAAGATAGAGTCTACTGATAGGCAAGGGTAGCGATCTTAATAGTACATAACTCTGGATGCCCATCAGAGTTACACAGTCTCGTCACGGTCAAGCGGTCTCGGAGGACAGACAACAGAAAGTTTACAAGGGTAGACATTGGCACTAGCATGGGGATAGACCACCTAATCCCAGAGGTCAACAGGCGGTGGCTTGTTAGCAGTTGGATCAATTTAAGATCGTTCAATGAGATATATTGACCCGACGTCAGATTAAACGATGGCCCCTTGAAGAACTCTACTCCGTGAAAGACCATCTTGAAGCCACGGTGATCTTGCCCATGTCAAACAAAAAATTGCAGATTTGGCCCTAAGCTACTGCTCCGACGTTGAGCAATGGAGCGGGACCAAATCTGGTCGTTTTTGATTATAGTATCATGGGACTGTTGCAACGTGGCGAGTAATTTAAAAAAGGAGCTCAGGCGAAGAGAAATGCAATGGTAACACAGTCTGAGAATTGCGAGCTTATTGAAAACAGGTTACTAATAGAAATAGAATGTTAAAAGAACCGAAAGTGATGATTTCGTCGGGCAAACCCGTGAGATCAAGCATAATTGTAGGATGGAGCGGGATGTCCGGCTAGAAACATGAATAGCATTCGAAGCAGAGCTCATAGTGTCGGGGACAGGCGGGATACTATCCATACAACAGACTCAGAGGTGACAAATATTGGTATGCGTGCTAGGATGTAAAGTCACGGATATTGGCGTCAGAAACCGCCCGGACAGGATGCGACGTGGGGCAAATGTCCGGACATAGGCCAGACGTAAGGCGTAGACCGATGTGTCAGACGCAAGTCCGTTAGTCGGAAGCAGACGTGGCACGGCCCAGACCACATTGAACATTGGCTGACATACAGGACGGGGTGGAGAAATAGCAGGGAGTAACGTCCCCGACGGCGAAGCTGGACAGGATATGGAAGCGGGACAACGGAGAAGAGTAGTAAAAAATGCAACAACTTGATCAATATTAAACCAAACAGGGCCAACAAAAAAAGCAGTAATAGAGTATGAGTAGGAGAACAAGATCAAGGAAGATAGGTAGAAAAAAAAAAATGTGGGGAAAATAAATGGGAAAAAACAGAAAGATGAGAAGGAAGGAAGAATAGGAAGAAAACAAAGCAGGTCAAGGCCTAGGATCACGGAGAACCATGCGGAATGGGGCTGTAGGTAGCCTTCGGTTCGTTGGAGTTGCTAGAGGAACCATTTGGGGTGGTTGTCGAAGTCGGCGGGGTGGGGGGGTAGGTGAAGTAGGAGAGAATTCGGCCGTATCACTGTCACTAATGATTGTGACGCTTTCGGGAGAGGAAAAAGTGTGTGATGCTGGAGAAGACGGTGATATGAAGGTGACCTGACGCCGGCGGATGCGAGGAGTTGTAATCCGAATATTTTTGGTTGGTTTGGAGGACGGAGGGGAGTATTTTTTTGCTTTTCGCTGCCGCCTCTCAGTGTCAGCTTTATCACGAAGTTGATAAAGCCGCATGGCCTCAGTACCATCAATGACTCGGGCAGTTGTTAGGCGACGCTTATCAGCCTTTTGAGTAAGAGAAGTAGCCTTTTGCCGGTCAATCCGGTGACACTCTTCCGCAATTTGGAGGTTGGCTTGGGCTGCTGCTCCAAGCTCACCTAAGCGTGAAATAAGTCTTCGTAGTTCTTCCTGTGATGCATGTCCAACTGCAGCAAGAACTTTATTAGTCTCTCGGCGGAAATCTGTACTTTTGCGAGGGGTTTGGAGGTGTCGTGCTGGGGTGGTTGGAGGTTGTCGTTGTGGGGTTTGGCTGGCGGTGGAAAATTGAAGTCGGTCAAGAACAACCTTTTGGCAGAAGGGAATCAACCCACAAGCCCGGAACCCAGCATGAATATTGTCCGAAGTAATTGCTGCCATGCGTGCCTTTTTTAATAAAGGCCAAAACACTCCTTTGTGAATTCCACCTCCATGGTGCCGAGAAAAGTCATCTAACGCAAGTCCGTAAAAGTGCTGCAACGGACTGAAAACTGCAACATTTAAGGGTTATAACAAACAAGTAGAATGAGCAGGAAGACAGAGGAGAATTATGTTATGCTCTAAGCAGAACATACAGAAATCCCAGTTGATATGGGAGGAGTAACCATCAAGAATAAGGAGTCACTTGTGGTTGGAAGTGGTTGGGGTATTGGCAAATTTAATGAAATGCAGAGAGATATATTCATAGCTAAGGGAATTATCAGTCCACCCTTTATCCGAGTAGGCCAAGAGTACATCAGGATCGTCAAGGCTTGAATACCATCCCATTGAATGCCCAGCTTTAGCCTTAAAAATCAAAAATGGAGACATAGATGTACCATCTCCACAAATAGTCTCCAAGTCTGTAATAAGCTCTCTTTTACCATCATGCGTAACTCTAGGATTCCTCCTTCCAACTCTTGTAACAACCTTGGTCCTAGCTGACATTCCCATCATAAAACCTTTCTCATCGATGTTGTAAATATTCTCTGGTTGAAGGTTGTGAGTTATCCGAAGACGATTAAATTTGCGAAAGTAGTCCTTGATCTTGCCTGGATCACTCGCATATGCCCGTTGTCGGTCCAGATTTCCACTATACCGCGAAGCAATATCAGGATGCCGATTTAGGAAACGGGTAATCCATCGCTTTCCTACTGAAGTCCCCATTAAGTCCTGCTTCTTCTTTCCTACTAACATACAGGCCATTCCCTTTACCATGTCCAAACGAGGGGGAAAGCCCCAATCATCCAACTTTTTTATCCATCGGACAACTGCTCTCTCTTCAACAGGTGTCAGGAGCTGTTGCTCAAGATGTGCCTCACGCCGAGAAACTCGTTCACCTTTTAACCGGTATGCAAGAGTCGATTTAGGCAGGTCAAAAGCTTGTGCTGTGGCTGTAATCGATGGGTAATTGCCTTTCTGAAAGGCCTGAATGGCACGAGCGATTGTCTTTTCGAAAAGATCTTCTTTCCGGGCTTTGACTCGACCCATGGTGTAACCGGCTGTTACTCTTTATTGTGTATCGTGGCCTTTTCACTCTTTATCACAATATTTTTTTCAGCCCCGCCCCCACGGCCCGGTTCGGTATAGCGTCCCGCTTCCCGATCAGGGACGTTATATGACAAACATGAAACACGTGGCGTAATGAGTAACGGTGAGAGGTGCAGATGTGGCAATGACATGTCAGACAGGGGTATCTCTTTTGCTGATGTAGATAAAAAAAAAAAAAAGTTATATTCAAGATAAATATAAGATCAAACCTTCAAAGTTATAATTGTGAATATCAGGCTGGCTGTAACAAAGTACAGAGCTTCTGTAATGGTTTACACAGAAATGATTATCTATAGATTCAAGTTAAGAGAGTACATACTAGTGCCATGCTCCGTGCCCTCAATTTCCTGCCCATTTCTTTCTTTCGCACGCTTACAACCATTCCAGCTGGTGTTACTCCTAACTTTTACACGTCTACCTCCTCCTTGCTTAGGCTTCCAGTCTTCGCCTCATGTTCCAATAACTAACCTTGCTTCCGCCCACCGCTCCTGGCACTCTGATGCCCATTCACCTTCCAACTCTAGAGCAAGATCTGTTACTCCCATCCATCCCACGTTCTACGTGCTCCACTCTCTCCGCCAGTCCCTAGACCGCATTCTAGAGGACCGATTTGTTTAGCAACAGGGGGTATGATTGCTGTGGAAAGGCTGGTTGTGGCAGGAGAATGAAAACGAGACCTTGTGGTGGTGAGAGGAGAGATTGAGTTGTATTGGTTATCGTTGGTTCTAGCTAAAGAAACATGCTTATACGAACATCCCCCAGAGCCTCAACATTTACCCAATCACCTTTAGTAACATACCCTAACTACCAGCCATTCAGCCCCCATCATATACCATATCGACCTGTAAGAGCGAAGACTATTTACAACACTTCCCCTCGCCGAGCAAGTCGTATAGAGCTGCGAAACCTTTGATGTAGGGGTTTTGACAAAGGTTTAGTAAGAAGATCCGCCTGATTATCCTCCGAAGATACATGAACTAAGTTGTAATCACCCGCCTCATACCTCTCACGAATATAATGATATTGAATATCTATTTGTTTAGATCTTTCATGGATAAGAGGATTTCTCGTAGGTTGTTCTGCTCCAACATTGTCAGTATGCTATAGCGTATTGACATCTTTAATATGTAGTTCTTTGAGACCCTTTTGTATCCAAACACATTGTTTAGCAGCAAGACAAAGTGCCATGTACTCAGCCTCGGTAGTAGAAAGTGCAACAGACTTCTGTTTCTGAGCACGCCAAGTAATTGTAGCTGTCCCAAGTTGAAAAAGGTAACCTGAGAAAGACTTTCGATCCGGCATTGTCCCATAGCAGGCATCAGTATAGCCTTATAGGCTTAGGTTATTTCGTTTTGGATATTTCAGACACCAATCCTTAGTACCCTTAATCTATCGAAATACCCTCTTGAGGGCACCAAGATGGGTGGAACTTGGATGTGCGGAAAACTATGAAAAGAGGGCCACCATATAGGATAGATCAGGGCGGGTACTTGTAGTAAGGTACATAAGCGAGCCAATCATTGATTAATATAGGCCTGGATCCTCTACCGCTTCATGTGTATCTGCAATTTTGAAGCTGATATTGGGTTCAAGCGGAGTTCCCACAGGTTTGCAGTCATACAAGCCAAAACGTTGTAGAATCTTATTGGTGTATCCTTCTTGGGAAAGGTAAAGTCCTGATTTATTTTGCTTAAGCTCAATTCGAAGGAAATATGCTGCATTTCCAAGTGATCTACATTCAAACTTGGTATGTAGAAGATCCTCCACTTGTTGACGCAATGGAGTATTAGGACCGAATAAGTGTATGTCATCAACATAGACAGCAATAAAAAGCAGTTGGTACGTATGAGTGAAGACACAAGGATCAAAGGTAGTACGCGTAAAGCTGAGATCATGAAGAGCTTTAGATAGGCAGGCGTACCATTCCAGTGGGAACTGTTTAAGTCCATATAAACACTTTCGAATACGACATACTTTTCCAGATTCCTTGAACCCTTCGGGGAGTTCCACGTAGATTTCTTCCTTTAGAACCCCATAGTGAAATGCCGACACAACATCTATTTCCTGGGGAATCCAGTCATAATATGCAGTAAGAGCGAGAAGAAGGCGAAGACTTCCATAGCTGACAACTGGAGCAAATTTGTCATCGTAATCTTGGCCAGGAACTTGCCTAAATCCTTTTGCTACGAGACGAGCCTTCAAGCGATCAACAGATCCATCAGCCTTAGGTTTGATTCTGAAGACCCATCTGCAATCAACAACATGGCGGTTGGTAGGCCGGTTACAAACTTCAAAAGTTTGGTTGCGTTTTAAAGCATTAAGCTCGAGTTCCACAGCTTCTTGCCACTGATCACTATTTGGCAATCCAAGTGCTTGTTTGTAGGTTTGCGGTTCAACCATAATAAGATTCGCAGTTGAAGGTTGTTGATAAACAACTCTACCAGCCTCATCCCGGAGAAACTGTGGTGGCCTTCGAGTCTACTTACCAGTTACAGGAGCTTGAACTGGTTCAGGAATCAAGTTAGACTTTCGAGGTTGTCTAAGCACAGGTCGTGGAGGTAGTCGAGGCAGCTCTTCTTGTAATAGCTGCAGAGTATCACCAGACAGAAGAGGAGGACCGTCCTGCTTCTCAGATGGAATGGCCAAATTGGTACTTGGATCTGAAGTGGAGGAAGGCTGTAATATTTGCGGTTGAATCTGAGATTCAGTGAGAGTAAGGTCCACCATTGTCTTCTCCAAAGAATTAAGAGGAGTTAAGGAAAGTTGTCTGGTTTCAACTACCCGATGTTGTATTGGAATCCAGACTCTGTATATCTTATCACTCCGTGTGTATCCAATAAACTTCCCATCTAGTGCCGTTGGAGTTAGCTTTGTACCAGGAGGTCACGACTCATTGGCCTGGTGGACATAGCATTTTCGGCCGAACGGTTGTAGGTGTTGTACGCTGGGTTTAATACCATGAAGAGCTTCAAAAGGCGTCAAACCTTTGATCGCTTTATGAGGAAGCCGGTTCTTCAGGTATACTGCAGTGTTGCTTGCTTCGGCCCGAAGAAACTTTCCATGTTCACCTATCATTGTATGAGCCATAACAGTTATTGTTTGATTGAACCGTTCTGCCACTCCATTTGACTCATGAGAATAGGCTGGTGAGTACTCATGTTCAATTCCCAATGCTTCCAAGGAATTGTTCAGTTCAGCATCAACATATTCACCACCATTGTCAAATCGAATGCACTTAATTTTCACCCCAAATTGACGCTCACAAGAGGCAACAAATTTCTTGATTGCGGCCTTAGCATCTGACTTTGATTGGAGGAAGGCGACAGAGGAATAACGAGTGGTATTATCAATAAATGATATGTAGTACCATTTTTTACCACAAGATTGAACAGAGAATTTTCCCAACAGGTCTGTGTGAATCAGTTCAAACTTGTCTTTAGCTCATTTTATAACTGGTGGTGGAAGATAGTGCTTGCTTTTAGATTTTGCGCAATCTTCGCAATGAAATCCATGGAGGAGTTTCGGTATTAGGTGCGTGTCGATGTACAGGTGGTCTGGTTTATTCAGAGCTTCGGTTCCTGGATGTCCGAAGGCCTGGTGCCAGTGGAAGTAGGAGGAGAACCGGCCATTGAATTCCGAAACCTGGATAACATAGTGTTGCTCGTTGACCGTCTTTGTCCATAGTACTTCATTGTTTTCTTTGTCCATTATTTTCATCTCATCTTTGTATTCAATCAACTTAAAACCTTTATCCTTCACTCGATTCCATGAGAAAAGATTCATACTTCCAAGTTCGGTAACTAGCAAAACATCTTGGAGTAGGGTGGGAGCAACAGTGCCAGTACTGATTTTACTGTTTAGCCGCACATTTCCAATTCCGGTAACGCGAAGACAGTCATCGTTGGCAATCAAGACCATTCCACAGTACGGCTGAATAGATTCAAATGCCTGGCGATCGGATGTCATGTGGGCAGTTGCACCTGTATCCAGAATCCAGGCCAAAGAGAGAAGGTTTGCACTAGAATGTTGGGCAAGAAAGCAAGTGACCACAAGATCCTCGTCTGAGTCCTCAGTATCTGCTTTTGTGGTTGCACATTTTGGGTAATCTTCTCTTTTCTTATTTTCTCTTTTGGTCTTATCCTCAGCTTGTTTGGCTTTTAGTTTCCGGCATTCGTTATAGGTGTGACCTGAGGATGTCCAACCACGCTTATCATAAAAGGTACAGATTGGGCCTGGCTTGGAAACTGGTTTGCTGCTGTTGTATCCTTTGTAGTCTTTGCTAACTACATAAGCTTTATCCATTTCCGACGATGGTTTAGATGCGATATCTATAAGCTTTGCCTTAATCTGTGCATAGCTCATATCACCTTGAGTTTGGATATTATCAACAGTTGGGTTCATCGATGCCGGTAGAGAGGTTAGAAGGAGGGCAGCTTTGATTCCATCAGAGCCAGTCAATTGGCGAAGATCTTTGGCAATCTGCTTTTCTGAAATGCAAACTCGGCGGTCAAGATGGTTCCAGAGCTGTTCAAAGGTGTTAAGGTGGGTAAGAACAGAGTCACTTTCTTCCAGCGGAATTCTAGTGACTTGCTTAAGGAGGGTTACTGTTGATTGTGCAGTATCGTGATTGAATTGGTTTACCACATTCAGCCAAGCTTCACGGGATGATTGAGCATCGGTAACAAACTGTAAGATTTCCCTTGAGGTACCGCTGACAAGGGCTCCATGGATTGCAGCATCATTTCTGTCCCATGGCTTCAGTCGAAGGGCAAAAGTAGTGTCTGATTCACCTTCAAGTTTGACCAGTTTTGTTTTTTTTCCTTCCAGTAGATCAAGCCATTCGAGATTCTGAAATGCAACGTGCCAGGCACCATGCCACACTTGGTAATTTTCTGCTCCAATAAGCTTAGAATAGGTTTTAAGCTCGACGGTGCGAATATTTGTGGTACTGTAGTCAATCGCGGGTGGTAAGGGAACAAATTCGGGAGGTTGAGGAGGGACTCCAGTCGTGGCAGACATTGTGACTTAGTTTTAGAGACTTTTTGTAAAAAGGATGTTTGATTGCAAAATCCGATCCAGGCTCATAACCTGTTGAGCAACAGGGGGTGTGATGGCAGTGGAAAGGCTGGTTGTGGCAGGAGAACGAAAACGAGACCTTGTGGTAGTGAGAGGAGAGATTGAGTTGTATTGGTAATCGTTGGTTCTAGCTAAAGAAACATGCTTATACGAACATCCTCCAAAGCCTCAACATTTACCCAATCACCTTTAGAAACATACCCTAACTACCAGACATTCAGCCCCCATCATATACCACATTGACTTGTAAGAGCGAAGACTATTTCTCATACCATTCACCTCCGCATCTCCCTTCCTGTCCTCCACCCTGCGTGATCTCAGCGAAGGCGCGGCTATTCTCATCACGCTCCAGCTGGCCACCCTTTACTGTAACGGCTTTATCAAGGAATGCATCGACTATTGGAAATCGAAGTACTCATTGGAGTAGGAGCTATACAGTACCATGATAATGAAGTGAGGAAGTGAGGACTAGATGCGCCATAAATACACTGCTCAACTGAGGTCAGGAAAGGTCACCAAATTTCCCCCAGAGTTTCTCTATTGCTCGACTCTCTAACTATCGCTCGACAACTTCGCCAACCCAGAATTCTACACTAAGAGGGAAAGAGAGAATTATAAATAAACGACAAATGATCACCAATCCTATCCTTACTGTTATCACTTTCACACCAAAGACTATAACATCTTCTACACCTATCCCCTGTGTCCTGTGTGCACTCCTGATGCTAACAAAATAAAGACAAACAACAGACCCTCCAAAGATCTTACAATATCCTTCCTTCCAAACTAAGACTCCCATTGCCTTCCAAGCTCCAATTTCCTTCCGCCTTCCAGTTTTAATAAAAGAAATACAGGACCAAAGACTTCCGACAGTCTAGAACTCCCTTGAAGTTTCTATCCTTTTCCGCCGCAAGCGGTTTTCCAAAGCGCATAGTAAGAAAGTCTGCCACAACAAAGGAAGTGGCTGGAAGGGAACCAACAAGCAGGAACGGGCAAACGGCCGACTCTGGAAACATACTTCAAATACACGGACAGGCTGGCAAAGGGGCGACAAAAGTACTTATGGCGGATGGACAGATAAGTAGTAGTGCTGGTGGACGGGTAGTAGTGTAAATGGCTGGAAATGTCGGCAGGCAAGAGAACAGTGAGCATGCCGACCCGCATCCACTATTTCCAACATCGACTGCCTCCCCTCAAAAGTCCAGGTGTTGTCTGAGCCTCTCTCCGCCTCTCTGACCTCCTCGCTTTCCTCACTCTCCCCTATTAAATCAGCTCTGCGTGATCTGTCACAAAGGCTTTTCCAACCACTGCGATAACGTCAGCAAGGCCTAGCCCTGCCTGCTCCGCTTCCTACCCGAAAGCTTAAGGAAGGCTCATCCTCTGCCCCACCCCCCAGTCCAACATAGCACAACTTCCTGCCATCCAATACCCCCAACAGGCCCCTCTCCACGGACCTCTTTATCAGGCGGGAGTGATGGTGAAAGGGTACGACCTCGATGCCCCCCACTACGACATGATTAACAAGGAGTACTACAGTAACCCGAGGCGTAAGCAGTCAAAAGCCCAAACTCATAGGAGGCTTGGACCTTCCGTGATAGCAAATACCCAACCATCTAGGAGTGGATCCCTGGCAACATGGACCCAACCTACCTAAACCCCCCTCCTAGCTCATTCGCTTAGACCACGGCTGCCGGTGTCCAGAAGAAGACCAAGGGACTACGAAACAACCACCATTTGCTGTACAAGTCCCATCAGGCATGACTGCCCCTCCTGTTAAAGATGCTCCCATCCAACCAGCAGCTGAATGTCGTATTTTTGGCCCTCGATCCTCAACATCACTGAACCCCGAAGCCATAATAATATCTGCGACTCGACCCAAGATTGCTGTGTAGGTCCTCAGCGAAGCTAACTGCCCCCGCCTCCTCCATTTCCACACTGGGGTTAATGACAGATGTTCTGTGACCCTTACTGTCCTTGACTCCTACATTCCTCCTACCTCCTACCCCACTTTATACCAGACCCTCACCAACCGCCTCAACTAACTCTCCCCTGTCGGCGACAATGACTACCTGCCCGTTCCACCTGCTCCTAATGAGACCCAGCTCGTCACCCACTCCCTCCCGCTTGCCTACCTCTCAGAAGACGAGGACCACCTCCTCACACTCCTCCTGGAGTCAGTGCGTAACACCACAGACTTCACCATCAGCTCTTCCCACTACCTCTAGCGTGACCTGCAGTCCTGGATGTCCAAGTCCGCTAGCTCTGTCGTTGTCACCATCGCTCCTGAGGACATCAATGATGTGGGAACCTCCATCCACCTCGTCTCTAGAAGGCGGCTCATTGAATGAGCCATCTCCTGCAACAGCTTTATCTAATGTCGGAACTGCTGGAAATTCTACCATCAGGTCCCTAAAAGTATGCAGGATCATCCAATTTGTCCAATCTGCTCCTTCTCACATACATGTTCGGCGCACCGCTATCAAAATCCCACCTGCCCAAAGTCGTACAATGCCAAAGCAGTCCTCAACTGCTGCCCCACCTGGACTGCTTTCAGCCACAATTGTGGGAAGCCACACTCTGCTACCAACCCGGACTGCCCGGAACAACGCGCACCAGTTACCAGGGATCCCGCAGCCTCGCTCCCTCAAGACAATGAATCTGGAGACAACATGAATATCGGCCCCAATGGAGCTGACGGAAACCCCATACCCGTGACTCCAAGACAAGCTCTTGCCATCTCCTTGGCCACTTCTTACCACCTACCCCTTCAAGTCCCACCTCAGACCCCACATACAGCTACTCTCTTCTCCTCCCAGGCTAGCTTCCCCCCAACCCAGGGGGATGGTGACCCCGCCTGAACTTTTATCAACACTTCTGGCTTGTCCAGGTAGATGATGATCCCCAACTTCCCAACTTGCTGGCCTCTCGCCTCGGCTCGTGCCTCTTAAATTTATCCATTATTTAGCATAAAATCCTGCCTAGCTGGCATGTTTTTCTTTCGTTGTTTCAGAGTTTTTTCTCTTTGCCTTCCATGCTGATAGTCATCACCATACAGGATCTACCTGTGTGGTGTGCGCACCTGCCTTCCTTTCCTGGTTATAAGTGTTTTTCTCCTCCCTTCATTTTTGGCAACCCACATGTGGCTTTCTATGCCTTGTTGTCCTTTCTTGAAGTTTTTTCTCTTTTACCAGTCTGGTCATGACACTCCGCCAACATTATGGCTGTGGATTTACTTTCTGACTTGGGTTTCTGCTCGTCTTCCCAAACCCGCCTTAGAGTATAGAGTATATTGCATGTATAACACTCATGGCAGCTCCCCCCACACCTGTATTGTTCCTCCTAACTTGCGTTTTCCTGACCTGGACTTTCCTGTTTTTGTTTTGGTGGATTTTAATCTCCTCCACCCCCTTTCTGACCCATTGAGAGTTTTTACTTCTTCTGAACATAGAACATCGTCTCCTTATTTTCAATTGACTTCGTTGTATGGGTTTTACCTGCTAAACACTCCCTGTGTATTTACTTACTTTCATTTTGCTTCCATAGGCAGATCCTCACTCCTAGACCTCGCTTTTGTAAAGCCTGTATCGGCCCAGCTTTTTTCTGAGTGGTCCACCCCAGTCCCATTGACTGGCTCGGACCATATTCCCTCTTGGCTTTTGCTTTCCACTCGCCTTTTACGCTCTCCTAGTCACTCCTCTGCCTGGGTCAAAACTGATTGGCCTGTCCTTGGTAATGCCCTCAAGCTATTTGTTGTTTCTCCGCCCCCCCCTCCTCCCTACTTCATCATCAGCCTCCACCTGGTTTAACAGGAATGTCGATCACCTCGGTACTACCCTCCACCTCCACACACCCCTTTATTTTCTATCTAACCTCTCTAAACCCTACTGATCCCCTCTCCTCTCCCCCTTAAAGACCTCGATTCACACCTCCATGCGCAGTGCCCACAAGGCCCTTGCTGAGGCCACCCTGGCTGAAGCGCTGTGTGCCCGCAAGTCCTATTTCATGGCTAACAAGCAAGCCAAAAGCACATACTGGGATGACTTCCTCACCTCCGTGACCTCCTAGACAGTGTGGACAGCCTTCGCTTCACGATAGGCCTTCCCCCAGCCCGTTTCGTGACTTTACCTGATGCTGATAACCCGTTAGCTGTCAACAGCGCACTTCAGTCCCACTTCTTCTCTCCTAGGACTTTCACCCCCCCCTCCGACTATCCTACGGCCCTTCAATGACCTCAATACCCTCTCTAAGGATGAAATATCCAAGGCACAGGCCTCCAGTCCTAGCTTATCACTACTATGGCCCGATCACATCCCCTACTCAGTTCAGAAAAGAATGCATGCCATAAACCTGAAGATCTTCAACTCCCTCCCAGAGTCACTCCTCCTTCATAATTTTCATCCCTCCTCCCTCACACAGGCCAATCGAATTGTACTCCATAAGCCAGACCCGACCTCCTATGACACGCCTGACTCCTTCTGTATCATTACTCTCCTTCAAACCCCATCTAAGTTACTGGAGCGTGTGGTAGCTGTAAGGCTGGCCGCAGTAGCTCCGGCCCTCAGCATCGTCCACACCAATCAATTTGGCTTACTCTCTGGTATGGGAACTTTCAATGCCCTAGCCACCTTCTCCTACCAGGTCTGGCTTGCACAGAGTATGGGTCTCTGCTCCTCCACCCTATTCCTTGATGTGAAATAGGGCTTCGAGAACATGGACTCGTCTGTCCTTCGTTGCAAATTACGAGTGAAAGGTGTACAGCCCTACCTCATATCCTGGGTATGTTTCTTCCTACCCTGTCACCAATACCGCCTCCTTTACCAGGGCTCTTCCAAGGTCCCCTCTGCAGTGTAGGTTGGCACGCCTCACGCATCACGTGTCTCCCCCCTTTATTTTCTCACCTATGTTTCATTCCTGCATTTCCCAATTCCTAATAGGCTTATCTGATCTTATGTTAACAACTTCGCTATCACTGTGACTTCACCATCTTACCGACGTAACATACAAAAACTGAAGGCAGTTACAACCTCCCTCACCATATGAGGCTACCGTATTGGCATCGCCTTCTCCCTCCCCATGACCGAAATCATGGACCGGAGGACCCCTCACCCTGCAGGATTCCCATCACCTCTGCTGGTCTTATTGGACTCTGTCCCAAAAAAATACACCCTGGTACTTAGGTGGCTGAGCTACTCACTCGAACTGGCAATTCCAGCTCTGGACTGAACTACCTCCCCACATTTCACAAGACTGCTTACCATGGCGGTAGCCGCGCTTGCCACAATTCATTGTATCTTCTGCCTGGGCAAAGGACTCACGCCACACCTCTGCCACAGGCTCGCCTCCTTCCATGCCCGTCCTATCCTCCTCTACATCTGTGACATCCTCTCCACTAATGCCAAGATGCTACACAATCTTTAGATATTTTGGCACACCATACAGAGGTGGGTTACTAACTGCTTTTTCTTGACCAACCTGGCTAATCTCCCCTGCGAAGCCTCTATCCCCCTATTGACCTTTTGATCAAACACCTCGAACACCTGCCTACCATGCATCTTATCTGCCTCCCTCCTGAAATTAACTCTACAACCAGATGTCTTGATCAGGCGGTCCCTACTACGTCCTTCTTCTAGACGTTAGACTCTCTTGGTCGTCCAATCTCCATCCAACGCTGCTATCCCTGGCCCAGTCCCAACTACCCCCCCCCAGATGGTTCACCAGTCCGCACTCCCCGCCCAACCCCTACTACCTCCCAGTCAACGCTGTAGCCCATTAAGCCCGCTTCATAGTAGGTGATTGCAGTGAGCCCCTCCCTTCCGCTAACCCTCTTCTCCTCCCAACCATGCAGGCGGACCCATGCGGGGCCCCTGCCCTAAATGGCTACCTTAAGGCTAGATGTCATGAAGAACTATTCACCTCCTGGTACCACATCTCACCCCTCCCCACCCTATTACCGCTTTAGTCCCTCCCTCCGCCTGTACCCATTCATGGGTCTGGGACGCTTCCTATCCAGCCGTATGCATCAGATGCATTCTGGTAAAAGCTACCTAGCTACAACCAATCATTGCATGACAACAACCTCTCCCCACTCTGCCATTGGTATGAGGAATGAAACAAGACATTCGAGCCCGGCCTCCTACTCTATCCAGCCAGGTCTGCCATCCGAAATGGCCACCTCCAGGTGATTACTTATATTGGACCTGACTTCTCACTCTGGACCTCGATCCCGGCTCTTGTAGGCCTGAGTTGATACGTCACTACTTCCCGTACTGGTTTCCCCCCAAAATATATGAACACTATACCCCCTACTTCCCCTCTATATTCCGCTCCCGTTCCCTTCATGTCTCACCTCTGTTGTCATTCACTGGATCGCCAAATGGTCTAAGTGGAGGATGGTTTCCTGTTTGATTTTCTTTCTAGTTATGGGTTTTAGGTTTTTCATTACGATACTAGTTAGGTAGTTAGTAGTTTTCCTTTATACGACCTATGTAAGCCCTGCATCGGTTATTGGATGCCATCAGAGGAACTGATTTTGATTATTCTTTTGTTAGTGGTTTTGATTTTGGGATTTTGTTTCTGCCATAGCTAGCGTTGCGTGCATGTTTTTGTTCCTTACACACGCAATGAATATATGATATAAAACAAAAAAAAAAAAAAAAAAAAAAAAAGAAAGAGTACACACTAGTGCAGATCTTCCTATGAGGTCAGTGGTATGATTATTAGGATTCTTCAAGATCAGAAGGTCTCGAGTAAAGCTGAAGGTGTCTGTCAACTGGCATTGGCTGTATTGCTCAATACAATTTAAAAAGAAAAGTTTCTCATTTGATGAGTACATCTAGCAGTTTGCCAGTAGCCTGCCTACTGAGAGATATGTAAATCGTCAATATTGGAACTCTGACAAGCCAGCCTCATTGTCATTTCCATTGGTGAGATACAATGAATAGTTAACTTCGGTATTAATATGCCTATGTTGAACGAAATATATGGAAATATTCTATCCACAGAGCTTTTAATATACAAATACACTCATAATAGATTTCGCATTAATTAATTATCATAACAATTGAAGTTTGAGCTAAGAGACCTGGCAAGAGGAATAATGCCAATTCTAGTAAATGGAAGCAGACCAATACAGTAAATGACAATAAACAAAGTAGAGAGCCAGAAGATTTATGAATTGTAATAGACCAGATTGGCTGACGACTGCTCGACCATCAGCGAACTAGGTGGAAAGAAACAAATTTAAGCTGTGCTAGATCATGCTCTCTGCTTTTTGCATTTTGTGAAGTAGGCAGTAGTATGCTCACAATACTGAACTCGTATTGCGAAATGCTAGATCAAGTATTAATTCTCTTAAATACTGAAATAGGCAATATAGCGCAGTACATATATCATGACAGGGGGCAAGTGCTTCATGAAAGGCTATTCATCTCTTGGCCAATTGAGGAAGCAGATCTAGTTAGGAATGTGTTTTGCATGGCTAGAGTCAGCATAAATGCGCTGAGCAATTAGTAAATATAGAGTAATGACTCCAAGTGCTACATGGAAAATAGCCCAATATTGAGTGTCAGTGGATAAATTGAGTGGGTATATAACTGAGTATATGTGACAGAGAGCTACCTTCTGATGTACAGAATTTACAATATTAATATGTAAGCATGTCATATGAAACCTGGACTTGGGTCAGAAGTATAGAAAGTATAAGAACATAAGGAGCCAGAAGTATGCAGGTGTAACGGGGGCTCCCGCTTGCAAGATGGATCCCAAGGTTGGCATCGTACCGAAGTGTTTTTTCTAGTGATTGGAACGATCATGCTAGAGCATGATGGTGGCCATCACTAGTTCTTTCTGAAAGTAAAGATAATGATAATGAACAGTAGAGTTGAAAGAACAAAACAGTAAAACTTAATATCCTTAAGTCACAGCTTCTCCTCAATTAAGTCCTGATCTGGAGAGGTAGTTGATTGCCAGAGCAGAGGAGAACTCGCATATACTCAAGTATGTTTGGAATGCTGCCAGTTACTCCCCATCTCTAGTCTGCGCTTACAAGTACCCAGCTTCCATAAGCTGTCTAGCCAATCTCTACGGGTTGGACCAAAAATCCTCCATAGTGAACTAGACCACTAAGTTGTGTTCAAATATCTGCCTGATAGAAGTGTTTTAGCCCCTGCATCTACAATTCAACTGCATGAGTAAAAGGTCTTCATATCGTGGTCATACAGTGGCAAGGTAGCATGCCTATGCGGATACTATACCAAATATGGAACTCTCTACCTATATACACTTAGTCTTCTGCAAGCATTTGCAGCTCCTGAATCTTTATCTGATTCTACTCATTTCTACCTGATTCTGATGATAGCCACGTAGCTCCCCAATAGACTACACCGGAAGCTTTGCTACCAATAGACACGACCCACAGTCAACCTTTCTGGAAGTAGGTCTTATTCTAACCTCGGACTAGTGGCTCAGAGTCCTTAACGATTCTCCAATTCTATTACTATTCCGGTGTAACAGACTTCGGTTACCTCACCTACTGGCCTCCGATAAGCTTCCATACTACTCTGGACTTCCCAGCAGTATTACTCCATTAGCATTAGTCCGCTTTGCACGAAGCCACCTGGAGGCTATTCTTCAGGCTCTCCTCTTTCCCCAATTTACTATGCGGACAGCCTTTGGTGGGATGGACCGCGTGAGCGCATAAGGAGTTATGGCAATAGCTCGACTTGGAGACTTTTACTAGACTTACAGCAACTCTTCAGTCTGTAGCCCATGATGGTGGAGACTGATAACGGGGGCAGAGGTGGGTGTTAGCAACCACATCCTCAAGGTACAGCTTGTTCGAAACTTAACTGGTTGTGCGGAAGTGATCAGCTCAACTAGATATTCGAACCTACAATGAACTTTCACATGACAAACAATCTAGTAACTTCTCCAGAAGTACTGCACAACTTGTTAGTTTCAAGGTAGGATAGATTTTCTCTATAGCAGGATAACCCATAGCCCAAGGCAGGGTAAGTCTAGTCTGAACGTAGTGTACCTGCACTCCGAGTTACCTTACCAAATAGGGTAACTGTTGTTCAAATTTTTTGATTCGTTTCATATTGGTGCAGTTCAGGGAAACGGTATAACTTTACTTTTTCGTAATTTTTGCGTTAAGTGCAGTTTAAGTTTGCATAGCAACCAAGACACTTTCGAGAAAAAGGGAAAAACATCTTTCTCACAATAAAATTGAAATAGCAAAACCAGTAATAGGATAAACAGTGTTACAATTAAGAATATTATAGAGCTCTATTTTGTGTTTAATTCTATATAAATGTTTTCTACCATACAGGTACATAACAGGTTCAATCAAGACTATTATTTAATAATACAGATTATGGAAAGTTAAAAGTATTGAATAAGCATAATTAATATCTGTTTTATCTTGAATACACTGCCTTTCATATATTATTAGAGTCAGGAGTTCTACCTCGACCTCTTTTGACAGGAACAATGGCTAGTAATTCTATTAACTTATTATTAGAATCCTTACCTGTATTCATGTCTAGAGGCGGCATCGCAGCTTGGTCATTATCTTCCATATCTTGTCAAATCCATTCTGTTACTAGTAGAACTTCAAATTTAAAGCAATTAGAATTACTAGTAAGACTTACCACAACTAAATAAACTTTAATTATCGATTGTACTACAATCAGACTCAGAGTCTGAGCCCTTGGTATAACTCTCACAAGAGTAAGAATCACACAGTATATTCATAGTTATTTTCACATAAGTTAAATAAAACGGAATTTTAAGAAAACTGAAATTGTAATAGCAGAAAATAATTGGAATCAGGAAAGAAGTAAAAGTATTGAAATTCTCTTCAAAATTAGCTTCTCTATCAGCTTCCTTATGATAACCCTCTTTATAGCACAACTAATATATTACTGCACTCTGTTTCATCAAATCTTACTCTCATAGTTCATATTAGATACTTTACCTGTATCCAAATTTTTACTTTCATTGCATTTGATCTTCTTGATACAGGTTAATTATGTCTGTTATTTTTTATGAAAGTAAAGATATTTCTATAAACCTTATAATAACTATAGATGCTACTCCTGGAAATATTTGAAAATTTATGTATAGGTATATTTAGGAGTAGGCTATCATTCTATGAAATAATAATTTTAAGACAAATTTTTAAAATAATCATTACAGGTGCAATATTTCTTCAATTTTAAAACCTAATAATTTCAAGAAGTACAGGCAATACTCTACCTGGTAGAGAATACTTAGAGGCATTCAATTTGTTTTGTGGTTGTTGGCAATCTTGGTACTTTTTGCTGCAATGTACCCATATTTAGTATAGTACTTGTATTAGAATATACTTGTGTTATAATCCTGTTTAACATGGAAGCTATTGACATTTCATTTGAATCATTTTGATGCAATGTGAGATATTTAATTTTTGTCCTATCTTTATCAATTTCACCTACACACAGTTGTAATTTGTTTGTTTATTTATCTTCGTAATTCTGAATCAAACAGGATTTGTTTTACAAAAGTCTAACTGTTGGTTATCTTCATTCCTGCATTGCTCTTTTAATATGTATAATATTTGAGAGCTGTTGCTAAGCCCCTTGATGCACCACAGGTAGCAAAGTTAGGCAATACAATACTGTCTAAATTGTAGTTTATCTCAACAACATTTGATGCAGTACAATTGCAATGTAGTAAGTAATTTACCCTCCTAATTTTGCATCTATAGATGAGTTTTTTAATATAATTGAACAGTTAGTTATGTTTTTCTCAGCACTTCCTTATCATACATATTATTGCTTAAAGTAGCTGCCAAGCCATATTATACCCTATAGGTAGTGAATTAATGCCGTAAAGTTCAATCTAATTTATAGTTTATCTCAAAAGCTATTAAAGTTGTATGAGTCTAAGTTAGTTAGTAAGTTCTTCTAGAGATTCTGAATCTACCGACTGTTTTTTTAAGACAATTGAAGGGTTGGTTGTCTTTCCCCATTCAATTGTTTTTGATATACAAAATTCGTCAAAGTAGTCGTCAACTCTGGTGATATACTACAAGTAGTGAACTAAGCCCATACAATACAATCTGAATTGTACATTTATTTATTTTCTTTTTTTATTAATTTCTTGGATATTTTTTTAAAAGTTCTTATCTTTTACATCATGTTAATACTTACTTGCTTTTACATATGATGCCTATTGTAGATTGATGCAAGTAGTATTGAACTTTAAACTATAAAGAAAAATCTTTCCACATTGAAAATACTACCACAATCAGCTTATTATTGGAATCAAAATTCTATGAATAATGACAAAGTTACTATATATAATTTAAAATAAGCACTGTAGATAGATAGAATAAATTTATTATAAAATAAAACCTTTATACAAAATTTCGTAGTTCCAAAGTCTGTGATTGATAAAACGTTAGAGTATATTATGAAATTCATATATGTAGGGTTGAGGGTATTGTTCACAATAAGGAATGCTTGGCATTTTTTCTTTTTATTATTTAAGTCACAACCCCCCACCTCTCTCACATTCTCTTCTACTCCACATCTTTCTCCTACTTTCAACAAACCTAACTTCATCCCGATTTGAATATCTCTCTTATACTTTTCCAATTAGTATTGTATTTCTTCATTCAACAAGTTTGTCAGGAATAATTCCTTAATTACTAGTACAAGATTAAAGTAATGGCAGAAAATGGACCTGAGCTATCTGTTATTGAAGAAGTTATCAACCAACCTGATTGCATGTTAGGAGTTAAAAACCATACAGCCTGCATATCAGATAGTATTTCAGTACTACTAGCACACAATATGACTATTGTTAGTACCGTATACCTGATCACTATTCTCTCCACCTCGAAGGTTCTCCAAGTTTGCACAATGTGACAACTGTGGATAATTATAGTCATGAGGATAAGTTTAATAACTGATATAAAGGGATACTTTTTCTAATAGGTAATGCATGGCAGAATGTAAGTGTCATAATGGTGATGGGAGAAGACATAATAAGTCCAGAAATGAGAAAGAGAAAAGCAAGCGGCACCATCCCAAGGGTAAGAGCAAATGCAAACAAAACTCACCAGTACTGTTAACTGATAAGGTAAAATATATATTATAACTCTTTGGATATTTCAGGAAATAATTTCAAATAGACATAGGAAAAAACTAAGAGCGAAAAGTTAAAAAGTAGTAAAAGAGAGGGCGATAATATAGCAATGATGATGAAGGAAGACAATGCAATGTGGAAACAGAGTACTTCCGTTACTGCCTCTGATCTCTTTGCTACAATTGCTCTTGATGTTATGTTTCAAGAGAAGAGTTCAATATCGGCTGGAGTAGATCCAGCAATTGCTGCTCTTATAAGGTCTGCAAAGGTTTTGAAGGCAATCTTTTATATTGCAACCCTACGAGCAACATCTAAAGCTTCAACTAAGTGGAAAGCTTCCCCAGAACTCCAAGTGTGTTTTTCAACAGAAACGGATTTGAAATGCGCGTTAGGACTAATAACTATTTTAGGTTACGAGACAAAGGTCTAAAGATATGGTGGAGGAAAGTATGGAGTTTTCAAGATACACTTGAGACATTGGGCTGGTGATGAAGTGAAATTGCAGAACACTTTAAAGCTTCAGGCAAAGGCAGAGATAAAGGAGTAGGGTTAGAGGCAGGTACTTGGTGTAAGGACTTACTTGGTGATGAAGACCAACTTGTCTGCTGGGCGGGAGGTGAGAGCTGTCCAGGTTGATGGTTGGTGGTTAAAATGTGAAAAGTAGAAGGAGGAGATCTGTTGCTATTGTGGAGAATCTCATAGCGTCTTTGACATAGATGTAAACTGTACTAATTTCAAGCATGGATAGTTCTCCTTGTTGTTTGTTCCAATCATGTATTTTAATAAAATCATGTCCTATCCAGTACATTGTAGGAGAATTTATCAGAAACCTGTTAAAGTCTCTTACACCCTTTCCATTTCTAATATGGTAAATCCTATAAAATAGTCAATATGATAATACCAGTGCACTGCAATTATGTTTCCAGTTAACAACTAACCAATCAACAATACAACTTAACCAACCAATATATGTAATATATTATTTCTTGAAAATCAATGTACACCCTGGAGATAAAGACCTTCAAGTATCGAAGGGGGCTTCTAGTGTAATAGTACGCAGTGGAGTCTCATTATAGCAGGTTGGTGCAGAAAGAAATAAAATGAGGTATTAGAAGGCATACAATATGTAGGAATAAAGCTATTAACAATCAGAGGAGTAGGATACATGAGCTAAGAAAAGCAAGGCAGTTTCATTCCAACATCAACACCTTAGATTTGGAAGCATGTACTTTTTATCCATAGCGTAATTTCCTTTTGCTGATGCACTACTGCACACTCAGGACATCCAAGATATATGGGATAATTGAAACTATGCATTGAGGTATGGACATACACCTAACACATCTGATATTGAAAGATAGCACGAAATATACAAAACAGATCGATGAAGCAAGCTGAATACTCATGGAATTAGTAACTTGATTGTTCCTTGTGCTCCACTGAGTCTTCCTGACAGACCTCATCTAAGAATATAACTAGCAGGCAATGTCTATTAAATATTGAAGTTCTGGACACGTATTCTCTCTGACAATACCAAACAAGATGTTTGTACTCTCCTAATATTCCAATAATGACAGGTGGACAAATACTTCTCACAATACTACTGTTACCACTCACTATATATAGAAGGTCATTGTAAGGAGACAGGAAACTCATTGTCTATCCTCACCAAATAGGTAACACTACCCAGAACACTTATACAAAATCTTCCAGCATATAAACAACTGTATGTGTATTATTTCCAAAAAACGATATCTGATGAACAGTTTTGTTTTGCTAACATACTGGAAACCTTTGGTCTGACACATAGAGGTGGGGCAAACAGCACCTTAGATTTCCTTCCTCGTAAATGCATACTAGCAATACATAGTAACTAGAGCCCCCTTCGATACTCGAAGGTTAACTGCATATGATGCTGTTGGTTTTATCAGAATGAAAATATTGAGAATATTGGTTGAGATGTGGTGTTTTGTTATTGTTGGATACAACCATAGTTGACATATAGTTGTGTTATTATGTTGCAATCAGTGAAACTATAGGAGTAAGTAGATGTAGTATAACTGTAGTAGTTAGTACAATTACTATAAAACTATCATGGTTTGTAGTATTTTTTTATGCAAGATAATTTTTGTATATATGAAAAAAATAGAGTGATGTGATATGACTTACTTCTTTGCTTATTAATTTATATTAATGATCTTGATTCTTGTTTTTAATTAAAATAATTTCTGAAGAA
>VBSK01000156.1:0-39867 GCA_006112555.1 Tuber indicum
TAACCCTAACCCTAACCCTAACCCTAACCCTAACCCTAACCCTAACCCTAACCCTAACCCTAACCCTAACCCTAACCCTAACCCTAACCCTAACCCTAACCCTAACCCTAACCCTAACCCTAACCCTAACCCTAACCCTAACCCTAACAGGCGGACAAAAATCTGGGCACTACGGTTGTAGAAAGCACGTGGTATAATCAAAAATTAGATGACCTCGTCCTTAAGAACGATGACTTTGTCCCATTACACGAGGATGTTTACCTCGCAATGATCAAACGAGCTCATGACGAGATGGTCGCATATGACTTCCCTGGCCCAAGGGAACTTAAGGATTACCTACTTGCGAACATGACATTGGATAAAGCACGCGAAAACGTGCCTAAATTCCATGGACTACCTAAGGTCCATAAGGAACCCTGGGCCCTACGACCCATCGTCCCATGTCATAGTTACCCGCTGAGTAACGCCAGCAAAATCCTGTCATTTATGCTGAAATCCATAATCCACGATTCCCCATGGATCCTAGAAAGTACCCAAGACCTGGCTCGCTCTCTAGAAGATTATGGAAGAATACCAAGTACTAAGAGCTACTGGCTCGCTACTGGGGACGTCACTGCAATGTACCCCAACATACCGCGCAAGCGAGCTCACGATATTCTACGTGACATAGTACAATCGGAAATGAACAAGACCTTTGCAGAATGTGCATTCAAACTAGCACAATGGTCTGACAATTTCCTAGTATTCAACCACAACGGCAAGTATTTTTACCAAAAAGCTGGCCTCGCTATGGGTATTCCGTCGGCACCAGATGTCGCGAACCTATATATGCACCACTTTGAAAATACCTTCGCGGGCAGGTTCCCGTTCTACAAGAGATACATCGATGATGTGTTTGTCGTTGTCGAAGCATCCAGTCGCGCAGATGCTTTGAAGCAACTGGCCGTTATTCAAGTTGACGGCCTTTCGCTCACCTGGTCAGTGGACAAGGTTACGATCAATTTCCTTGACCTGCAAATTACGCAGGAGGCCGGATACTTCTCGTTCCGACCTTATCGCAAGCCACTGAACAGCTATGAACGCTTACCCTGGTCTTCTTCTCATCCAAAACACGTGAAACGTGCCGCATTCTGCGGAGAGATCAGTCGGATGGCACGCCTATGTAGTAAGAAGGACTTCTACTACCATGAGTGTAATTATGTGAGAGACATATACCTCAAACGCGGCTATCCGGTTACAGTGTTAGCCAACTGGCTTAAGGCCGAACGAAATAACCGATGGACTGGACGGAAAAACAAGGCCCCGGAGGGACCAGGAGGAACAGCCCTTTGGTTAAAATCGGAATACAACACTGTATGGGAGCACATAGACCTTCACAAGGTATGGTCAGCCATGCTAGATGGGCGGAAATTTGGTAGATTCCCGCTCAATCGCATAGAAGACGTTAAATTATCTCTCCGCCGTTACAGGAACTTAGGCGAGATTAATAACTCTCACAATGCTGACGTACTTGCTGGTTTCAGAGTAGAAGAAACCCATGCCGCCGTTAATGCCTATGTTGAGCCAATGCTCTCCGGCATCCTTCGGGATCGGTCGCAAATTGTGAAGCTCGGGTCCGATTCGCAAACTCGTATTGCATGGACCCGTTAAGGAATTAGTAGGTTACCCCCTCACGGAGGTTGACCACAACGAACTGAGAAACCTAACCGGTGTCAAGCTGTGCTCTGTCCCATGGGATATCCACGGTAGATAGGTGAGGACAAGCGGGCTTCGGCCTTCTGAAATCCTGCTAAACCGACCGGTAAGTTAGCAGGAGCGAATGCGCTCCGCTTTGGAAATACGTTTCCTGTTAGCTAACGGGCAGACTAAAGAGTCCGACGCCGGGATTTTCCCGCCTTAACACCGGATAAGTCGTGAGGTGGCCATTAGGTTGGCAACCGAGTTTGCAGAGTTATAGCCCTGGCACGCGTATCGCTCATGTTGGATTATCCACAAGAGAAACGATCCTGGGGACTTCTCCGCACTAAACCACGCACCCGTAAGGCAGAAGCAGCCCCTGCTTGGACTCTGGCACTTCTACTAGTGACGTTGCAGGATATGAATCCTACGAAAGTCGTACCGGACTTCCCGTTCTTTGGCGCTAGCGTCCCAAGGACCTTCTCAGTTATTCAGTCCTCGCGGACCGAAAGGAAAAAGAGCTTGGCCATGGACTGATAATCCGCACCCTCGCCTAACCCTAACCCGAACCCCTAACCCTGACCCGAACCCCTAACCCCTAGCCGGGTCTTGGTGGCGCGGTGTCTGTGGCGCTGTGGCGTTGTGGCGTTGTGGCTGGTCACGTGAGTGGCTTGGCTGTGGCGCTGTGGCGTTGTGGCGGAGGCGCAGTAAGGCACGTGATGTGGCGTCACGTGACGGTGGCTTGGACTGAGGCTGAAAGGCTTGGCACACGTGACTTCCATAATAGGAAGTCCGGTCCCCTTTCCCGATTAGGAAATCGTAATACATTTCCTATTTAGGTAAGTTTTCTTCCTTCGTGTTAGATTACTGAATCCGGAAACACACCCAGGGTCATGCATGCAATAATCACTGCATGCATGATGCATGCAATAATCACTGCATGCATGATGCATGCATCATGCAATGACCGATTAGGAAACCACCACGTTCGCGTGTGTTCGGTTACCTATTTTGGACATCCTTCCGGCTTCCGGCGTGACAGGGATATTTCACCGATCGACGCACACCTCGCTTAGAATACGAGGTCGCCGACGCACGTAATATGAGGCACACCACGGCCTCCTCGCCCAATCCTACACCGTCGCCGCACACCACTTCGGCCTCGGACTTAACACCCCACCGAGAAACGGTGGAGATAAGTTTTCCGATAAAGTCCGGGAGGACCTCTATATCTACCCCATCCTCCCCCACGGCCCTGATGAGTTTTCTGGATAGTTAACGAAACGGTAGGACTCGATATCGCCTCAAAGCATCTTCGAACCCGTCGGCCACTTTTTCGTTTTCAATAAAAATTTATCACTCCTCTTTCCTCCTTTCCGCCCCGCGGAAGCTGCACGTCACGCGCAGCGTAGTGTGCCTAACCCTAACCCTAACATGATTTTTAATAGTCTGCATAGTGACTGCGATCTTCATTTCGCTGTTGAAGATATGATGGATGAATTTGTTAACCTGTTGCTGTCTCTGCTGTAGAGTTTTACCACTACCACGAATCATATCCGAGTAAGATGTGTGACTCTCGTATAGAGTTATCAGCCATACTCTCCGATTGATCAGAGTCAGATCTTCCAGGTTCTCCAAACGAATAATCTTAGTGTATGTACGTATCAGCTCTTGTTGGTGAACTGTTCGCTCGGTTCCATTCGGTCGGTAGGTTGCTATATGTGGTGTTCGTCTTTCCCTTGTACGAATCCTTTGCAATATACCTTGTAGATTGCTCATCTGCTTTTTTGATAGCGTACTCGAGAACCACTCCAGGAGCTTAGACCAGGCTGCAACAGTTAACGTAGAATCACCTTCGTATTTGTCAAACCGTTCAAATATGTGACCCCAATTCTTCTTGCCCCACTTAATCCTGTATTCTTGATATTCCTGTTGCTTGCGGTTGGGCATACTGTTGGTGTTGTCGTCCTCTTCTCCGGGTGCAATGTCCTCGACCATTTCAATATCTAGTTCATAGCAACTCGTTAACTAATGTTATAGTCATAACAATTTTATTATCAATTACGGTAGTAATATATTACCTACCAGAAGGTACTTCGCGCTGATCAGATCTGTTACTTCCACTTCCATTATTATTTAGGCTCTGGAGGAATTCCTGATAATCTCGTTGTATGGATTCCATTAAGGCTTTGCCTTGACTCAAGTTTAGACCTTGAAAATATCGTGGCCTGGTAGAATGGTCATCATTGTTGGTGCTAGAGAAGGGTGGTTGGTGAGAGGTAGTTGCAGCTCGCCTTCTGGAATTTTTAATATTTTGTTCAATGATAGTCCGATGTCCCTGCCTTGTCTTGGAGATTCGGGGATTTGAATTGCTCTTTCTTAGAATATCTCGTTCACGTGGCATTTTGGATAAGTGTTTATTGGAATTAAACACTAGGTGCTATATCCGCAAAGTCCAGTATACACAATCGGAAGTGAATAATACCGGTGCTCGTGCGTATTTCTTGATATCAACTTTGTATCAGTTAATTCATCCTAATGTTCGAGGTATAATAGCACAGTACGTACTTGGAAGACCAACGTAATCTAATAATTACCGTTTTAGAATCGTGTATAAGAAGCGGTCCTCTCCCCTTCACCTGTCGTTTCTCTCTTTCCCCGGTATATATCCAACTTTGACTCTTATCTAAGAGTATCGTACGTTCAACTACAATTTTGTAAGTATTGATACCTTCTATATTTCAGAATATCTTGAACAAATGTGATTGCTAACTAATAGTAAAGGTAATACCCGAACGGTGAAAGCAAACAGGAGCGGAATATTACCTACTGTGGTATCAGAAACCAAAGGTTCCTACCAAGACAATAAGATAAAATCAAAAGTCCTTTGTTACCGTTCTCGTAGCTACTGGTAAAGGTGAAACCCCGGGTTTCACCTTTGACTCTACAGCCGGGTAGTTGCGATTTTATATGAACGGCAAGGTCAAACCACAAGCACTTAGTTGCCGTTCTCGTACCCACTGGTAAAGGTGAAACCCCGGGTTTCACCTTCGGCTCTGAAGCGGGGTAGTTGAGATCTTTTAGGAATGGTAAGGTCAAATCGAAAGCACTTAGTTGACGTTCTTGGACACACTCTCAAAGGTGAAACCTCGGGTTTCACCTTCTGCCGTACCGTCTGGTCCTTTAGATTTTATCAGAACGGCACTAAAACCTATTGTCAATAGATTAGAAACAGCAATTGATATATATACCTCGGTGTATACGTTACCGGTATCTGCCCAGTACGAAGCGCTACTTACTTTCTTCCTCCTGGCAAGCAACTCAACGCAACTTGCAGACAACCACGAACGGTCGGATTGTATTTCAATAGAGGATATTAGAAGCGTAGGTGATATTAGCATAAAGGACGGGGTAGGTAGATTCTTATAGATCTTTTGACAATGTTATTGACGTCATGATAGATAAGCCGTAGTTGTACTGCCTAATAATAGCTTTTAGGCTAGGGCCGTATCGACCTTCCTTTTATATTAGAGCCTCGTTTCTCTACTATAATTAGTTGTAGTAGCTACTAGCTCTATAAGTGGCGATCGGAGAGAACGTATGATACTGTAAGTACTTTCTCCTCTTGCTTCTGTATGCTGTTCAGTAATCTACATAATGGAGGTAGTGAAACCCGAGGTTTCACCCTTGGCTACTACTTGTATTTATTATGACATTGATATTAATAACATATATATATACAATAATACTAACCTGACCATCAGAGATTATACACACTTGATAGGCTATAAACCATCAAATCAATACTAAAATGAATCGGATACAGAAGGAAAATACACGCGAGGAAAATGGTCAGCGTGCGGAGGCAGAATCCTTGCATTTACTCTTCAACAAGCAATTATCCTGTCCAGGATGCGGGGCCTCTGACACTCTACGTGGTGCCTTCATAAAGGATTGTGCTGGTAAGAAGGATGAGCATGGAAGACGATATCGGCGCTTTGTTTGTCGTATTACATCAAATTGTAATAAGTCAATTGGTGTTACAGAGTTTCTACAAATTTGTAGACCTGTAATGGAAACGAGCTCTCTGCTCAGTACTCCTACTGTTGTAGCCTCAGGTATGTAAATTTAATCATACTTATCATCCCTGCTTGCTTTCAGTTATTATATTATTATATGGTTAATCAGTCCAATGTTAATAATCTTAACATATTGGTGGGGTATCATTACTGACAATTGTTGATAGAAAATCAACCGGAACAAATTCGACCGCCTAGTAGAAGGCTACGCAGTAAAGATATACCTATTCTGAATAACAGAGTTGTAACTCAACAGATACAACATAGCATCTCGGTATATCCCCAAAATCTGATGTTCTTCTACAAGATACTTCTTATAAATTGGAGCATATATATTTATATATATTTTTCACATGATTGTTTTACTAAGTTTAATATTTGTCTTATAACAGAATGCAGACCAAGGCACACCTAATATATTTCCTGGAATCACACATACAGAATGGAATGATTTTATCAGTGGTGATGCTGAATGTAAGTTAATCACTCATTGAAAATAAATGGATTCTTTTTGTCACCTGCATAAATATCTGCTTTGTGTTTTAGATTACAATATAGTTAAACTATCATCTTACTCTGACTAATATGTATAATTTGATATAGATAAAAAGAGTGAAGAAAAGGCAAGAAAGGAGTTGTGGGATGAGATATTTATTCTTTGCAATGAGCTTCACCAGGCTCGGCAGGACATTCTGGACTTGAAATGCCAGTTATCGGACATTCATCCTATGTCCAACCATGGTACCAACTCTTCAGAAACTACGCAACAAATTTTAAACGAACCGAATACCAACACAAATTGTAGTAGGAGTCTGGCCACTTCTTCACCCACCATAAGACTCTTACACGTGGATACCACTGCTGTCAACCCAAACCCTTCTCCATTACCAATCAAGCCTCATGCTAAATTAACCTATAGTTCTGTCTTAAGACAAGGTATATGTTCCTTATCTGCACATTACAAACAAGTTAATCTAATACCTGTACCAGATAAAGGAGATATAAATATCACTGAGGAAGGAGGCCAGCATAGAACGAAAGCTTTTCAGAGAAAACGGAGCACTACTTCAACACCCCTGTATCTTGAAGGTATTCCACATATACCAATAGTTGAGATCAAAGAACTACTCAAAGCAGCACCGATTCGAATCCAGCTACGCCATATACGAAACATTTCCTGGATTGATCGTCGTATTGTTGAATTACTAGTAGATACCAACCACTTACTTCATATAAGGAACCGCTTAGAGAATCATTCCAAGTACAAGGTTAACAGATCATTTGATCCTCTTAAGCCTAGTTCTTTTAACTGGGAAGGTAACTCATTACCAGAATCCCAAGAGGCAGTCCTGAAGAGGAACTTTGTGGAAAGACTGGCAGCTTCAATTGCTTCAAGCACAAATCATACAACCCGTCAGCATGTAATGAGTTGGTCACAAAATCGCGGTCTCGGAACCCAGTTGAAGGATCAATTGAATAAGCGTGGTATTCAGATTTCTCAGTCTCCTATCAACAATATTGCTGTAACGCGTACAGTCAATACTACCTGTCATGAAGCCTCTCAAAATTCATCCTTTACCTCCCCAGATACTATTGCATATCAGACAACGTTATCACGAAAGAGGCGGCTCTCATTAACAGCTGATTTTACACCGTATTACTCCTCACCTCTGTCATATATTAAAATTCTCTGACCTAATTAAGATATTATAGGTTGAATTCATCCTCTCGAAAGTCCAAAAAACAATTGGTATTAAAGCCAAGTCCCGTCCTAATCGATTCTGATTAATGTATCACATTGGATATCTCAATACAAACTCCCTGGATAACAGGAAGTTTGAACAGGCAATCAGCCTTCTCGAAACATCCTTCGACTTTCTCTTTATTGCTGAGCATTGGTATCAGCATCACGCTACACGTCTCGCTCATCCTCTTGTCCACAGCTCTACCGTTCGCCGTAACTCAAAGATCAATACACGACCTCAAGGCCGCCATCACGGCGGTATTTACCTTCTTGTTAAACCTTATCTACGCTCTGTTATACAGCAAACCATCTGCACACATGACTCGATAACCGTTGCTCTACCAGGCCTCCGATTTGCTGGAGTCTACTACCCACCATATTCCCTTCAACTAGCGGATATTCAGCGTGATCTGGATACGATTGGGTCCGTTGACTTCCTTGTCGGTGATATAAATACCAGATTCCACTGTGATTCACCTCTCTTCCAGACTACTGCTCCTGCATTACAACCTCGATCTATTCTCTTTCAGACCTGGGCTATTGATCAGCACATGTTTCATCTCTCTGATACGGCAAATCATAATACTGTCGATAGAATTCCTGATCATACTTTTGCAAAAGAGGAAATCCGCAATCTCATTCAGCTCAACCTGATAGCTACGAATTCTATTGGCTTTCGAACTGATCACCAATACCTACTGCATCTTCAGGTACACAAAAACACCAACTCTATTGATATTGATTCCGACCAGACTTCCGCTTCACCGACATTACCATTACCTGAAACTCCAACACGATTTCATATACAACGTCTTCGACACCCTAAGACTGCAGCTAAATATAGGAAAGCTTGGTGTCTTATGGATTCTCTATCTTTATCCTATAAAGGTTCTGAGAACTTTGATGTTGATATGCTTGACCACCTCCTGTGCTCTTTATTGCAAGCAATTGCGGAAATGGTACTTGGAACCTACCAACCAAATGAGTCCCGTAAACGGCCAGATCTGGTTAGCAAGAAACTTGCTGGGAACCATGATATGCAGTCCAGTATTCAACTTCTCCATCGGGCCCAACGTGCTTCTGCTGCTACAAGCCCTATAATTAGCTCTTCTCCAACTAGTACTCCTATTGAAGAATGTACTAATCACTATCGAAATATCTTCAATCGATCACCAAACCAGTCTTCTCAAGTTACACCACCTTCCCACCAGAATATGGACTTCATGGCAAGTAGTCCATCTTCCACATCCGACTCTTCCATTAATCACCACGTGGATCACACGCAACTACACTCTATGGTTCCAGACGATGATACTGTTTTAGCATCTGGTCTTGTCGCTAAACTTTCTCCTGATGCAATCCAAGCCCAAATTCAGCAAATGTCAACCAGCACTTCAGGTGGTATGGATGGTATAACAGTTACAATGCTACGCCATCTACTTGATACCACATTTCCCCAGATACTCAGTACCCTCTACCTAGCCTGTATAAGGTCAGGAACAACTCCCACACGTTGGAACCACAGTGTCATCTATCCACTTTCTAAAGATCCTGGCAAACCATATACCGCTGGCAATACACGACCAATCAGTCTGATCTGTATCTTCCGAAAGATATTCGAATCAATCCTTCTTCCTTCCGTACGTGGGTCTGGTGATATGACCTATTCACCTGTTCAAGCAGGATTCCGATCTGGATACTCGACCTTAACCAATGCTCTTACCCTGCATCACCTGATTGAGGAACGAATGGCACCCCATGTGGTCTTCCTCGACTTTGCCTCCGCATACGACAAGGTTAGCTGGACCTTTTTGGAAGTTGAATTACGCAAACATGGAATAAATCCCTTGATATTACAACTGATATATCAACTGATGTATCACGATATGTCCTTCTCTATTGTTGTTAATGGTTGTCTATCCCAACGTCAACCTAGGACTATTGGACTCCTGCAAGGATCACCTCTATCCCCTATTCTTTTCAATAGATTTGTCAACAGCCTTCTCGTATCTCTCAACTACTCCAGTCTAGCGAGGCTACCCAGTGCTCTGTTCTTTGCCGACGATGGAGTGGTAATGTCACCAACAGCTCGTGGTGTACAAAGTCATCTTAACACCTGTGACAAGTGGGCTAATAATCATGGCATGTCATTTAACATTGCCAAATGTGGCTACCTCTTTACTGGTAAAGGAAAGGAGACTTGGATCTTGGATGACCTCTATCTTGACAACCTACCTATTCCTCGAGTCACATCCTACAAGTATCTGGGTGTTTTATTCAATGAGACTGGAATTGACTTTACGGCTCAGGCACAGATGTTATCAACAAAGGTATTGAAGCATATTGGTGCTCTTACCTGGTATTCAGATACATGGACTCCCCGAATTCGATACAACATCTTTAAGTCAATTGTGTCACCCACGATGGAATATTCCTTACCACTCCTCTACGCTGCTTTCCTGTGTGACCGACAGTCTCAAAGTTGGAAGGTTATTAAGAATACATATTCGAAATGTATTACCTGGGTTGCTGGCGGTCGTGCCAACAGACCTCATGTCACCTGTAACCTCCTAGGCCTTCTCCCTTGCCAACAACGTGCTCAATACCTCCTTGGTCGCTTCTATCTACACCTGCTTACCATGAATCAACAAAATCCACTCTCAGCAATTCTCCAACACTATCAGTGGTATCCTAAATCATCAAGGATCCAGAAGATTCCTCGACAGTCTTACCTTATCTACCACTTTCTCAATCCACCCTCCTGCTTTATACCCTTACTCTCACCAATTGCAAATTTGATTCCTCTACCACCGGGTGTTCGAGGAGAGTTAGACAAGAAACTCCGTGCAGAAAAGCATCAACAGATTCTCGAAATCGGACCAAAGCCACCCAAGTTGCTTACAATTACCTCCCTGAGTACGCGGATTCCAGATCTAGATTGCGACCGAGTACTTGATGCACCTGCTACCGATCAACAACAATTCTTTGCCTGGCGACGGGGAGTATTTGGTTGGGGCCGCAAGTGTCCCTGCGGTGAGCTGTTTACCCGAGGTCATGCCAAATGCATGCCATTCACCGGAAATCTCTTGACTGTACAGGAGCAAGTACTCTATACTCTGGATCAGCAGATCTTGGGTGACGATATCAAGTACACCATCATGGACTTTTTACTCAACCAAGGAATATGGGACCGTGCACACATCCTTCTCGACGTCTGGCATACCTCGATGGCTAATATACTCAAACCCGATCCTCAACCTCCTCCTATAACCTGATCTTACCATCCACCATGTATTATTATTATAAAACGTCCAGAACTCGACTTCTCCTTCTTCATCGGTCACCTATCTTTAACAGTTATCCTACCTTGTATCTCTTATCCTGCTTTCCTGTTCTTTCTCTCTCTCTTTTCCTCTGTTTTTTTACTGTATTTTCTCTTACTTTTACTCTTTATTCTCTGATTTTCTACTGCTTTATTATGCATCCCATCTCTACTCCATTCTTATACTTCTTCTTTATCACCTTCATCACATCTGATTTTCTTCTACTTTACTCGTGATATGCATTTCCTTTGTCTTTCTACTTTTTCTTCTAAAAGTTCTACTCCTTGTTTGACTTGGCCATGTGGTGAGGCCTTGTATCACGCATCTCACGCATCCTAGTTGTGTAGTTCATGGATGGACTAGAATCACTCTTTGTTGATTCCTTCAGTGCCTCCTGTAACTCACAAATGCTGGCACTTTTGTACTGGCACTGGGACCACTACTCTATAGCAGTAAGTACCCCTTTGGTACTACTGTTGTGCTGCTGGTATGGTGTCTCTTATCTCACTGTAGCTTGGGTTGTTCTTGTACTCTTGTTGCTTGCTTCTTCACTACTGTTGATGTTGCCTTACCTGCTGGTACTTTCGTGTTGACTGTGTAGATTAGACCTGCCTTTCTGTGTCTGCTCTCCTGTCTCTAAGTCAATCTACTTAACTCCTAACCCTAAGCTTATGAAAGAGGTTACTAGAAGTGGACTATAAGTATGTATTCAATTGTGGCATCTGTATTATGCAGGTTAGAATGAAATCAACTTTTACAGAAAACAAATAATAGTACTACCATAAGTACAAAAATGTGCACAACTACGCATTTTTCAACCTTTCCTAATTGAGCTTAGACTTTTACCAGATGTTACTAGTCTAGTCTTGATCTTATATTTGAAACTTTAGGTTCTAGATCTTCATAATGCATGAGTGGTACTCAATTTTACAGGCAAAACTACTAGTAAATGTAGAGAAGTCATGAATATAGAAGTTTTTATATAGTTCAAATTGAACCTTAGCTTATGAAAGAAGTTACTAGAAGGGGACTATAAGTATATATTCAATTGTGGCATCTGTATTATGCAGGTTAGAATGAAATCAACTTTCGCAGAAAACAAATAATATTACCACCTTAAGTACAAAAATATGCGAAACTTCGCTTTTTTCAACCTTTCCTAATTGAGCTTCGACTCTGACCCGACGTTACTGGACTAGTCTTAATCATATATTTAAAACTTTAGGTTCTAGATCTGATTACTACAGGAGTAGTGCTTAATTTTACAGGAATAACCACTAGTAAACGCAGAGAAGTCAAGCATGTCGAAACTTTTATGCACTTTATATTAAACATTAGCTGATGAAGGAGGTTACTAGAAGGGGACAATTATTATATATTTAATTGTGTCTTCAGTATTATGCAGGTTAGACTGAGATCAACTTTTACAAAAAACAAATAATAGTACTACCATAAGTACAAAAATTTGTGCAACCTCGCATTTTTCAACCTATTCTAATTGATCTTAGACACTTACCTGATGTTATGCAACTAGTCTTGATCTTATATTTAAAGTTTTAGGTTCTACATCTTAATACTATAGGAGTAGTACTCAATTTTATAAGACAAATTACAAGCAAATGTAAAGAATTCAAGAATATAGAAATTTTTACTAACTTCAAATTGAACCTTAGCTATCAAAAGAGGTTACTAGAAGGGTGCTATCATTCTATATTCAATATGTGACATGTGTATTATGCAGGTTAGACAAAGCTCAACTTTTACAGAAAACAAATAATAGTACTACCTTAAGTTCAAAAATGTGCACAACCTCGCATTTTTCAACCTTTCCTAATTCAGCTTAGACTCTTACCAGATGTCACTCGACTAGTCTTACTCTTATGATTAAAGTTTTAGGTTCTAGATCTTAATACTACAGCAGTGGTACTTAATTTTACAGGAAAAACTACTAGTAAATGTAAAGAAGTCTAGAATATAGAAATTTTTATGCAGTGGAAATTGAATCTTAGCTTACAAAAGAGGTTACTAGAAGGGGATCATTATTATATATTTAATTGTGGGATGTATTTTATGCAAGTTAGACGGAGATCAACCTGTACAGAAAACAAATAATACCGCTACCTTAAGGATAAAAATGTGTGCAACTTCGCATTTTTCAACCTTTCCTAATTGAGCTTAAACTCAAACAGCATGTTACTAGACTAGTCTCGATCTTACATTTAAAGTTTTGGGCTCTAGATCTTAATGCTACGGGAGTAATACTTAATTTTACGGGAAAAACCTGTAGTAGATGTAATGAATTTAAGGATATAGAAATTATTACTCTGTTGAAATTGAACTTTAGCTATCACCAGAGGTTACTAGAGGGGGAGTATTATGATATATTCAATTGTGGTATCGGTATTTTAACGGTTAGACGGTGATCAACTTTTGCAGAAAACAATAAATAGTACTTTCTTAAGTATGAAAATGTGTGCAACTTCGCATTTTTCAACCTTTCCTGATTGAGCTTAGACTCTTACCTGATGTTAATAGACTAGTCTTGATCTTATATTTAAAGTTTTAGGTTCCATATCTTAACATTGCT
Organism: Tuber indicum; assembly: GCA_006112555.1. Classification (NCBI taxonomy): domain Eukaryota; kingdom Fungi; phylum Ascomycota; class Pezizomycetes; order Pezizales; family Tuberaceae; genus Tuber; species Tuber indicum. The sequence continues at coordinate 13,411 of VBSK01000156.1, forward strand.
GGAGTAGTACTCAATTTTATACAAAATACTACTTGTAAATGTAAAGAATTTAAGAATATAGTAATTTTTACTAGCATCAAATTGAACCTTAGCTATCCAAAGAGGATACTAGAAGGAGATTATTATTATACATTCAATGGAGCGATCTGTAATATGCAAGTTAGATGGAAATCATGTTTTACAGAAAATAAATAATAGTAGTACCTTAAGTACAAAAATGTGTGCAACTTCGCATTTTTCAACCTCTCCTAATTGAGCTTAGACTCTTACCGGATGTTACTAGACTAGTCTCGATCTTATATTTAAAGTTTTGGGTTCTAGATCTTAATAGTACAGGAGTAATACTTAATTTTATGAGAAAAACTAGTAGTAAATGTAAAGAATTCAAGGATATAGAAATTTTTACTCACTTCAAATTGAACTTCAGCTATCAAAAGAGGTTACTAGAGGGGGAGTATTATGATATATTCAATTGTGGTATCGGTATTTTAAAGGTTAGACTGAGATCAACTTTTGCAGAAAACAATGAATAGTACTTTCTTAAGTATGAAAATGTGTACAACTTCGCATTTTTCAACCTTTCCTAACTGAGCTTAGTCTCTTACCAGATATTACTAGCCTAGTCTTGATCTTATATTTAAAGTTATAGGTTCTTGATCCTAATATTGCCGCAGTAGTACTCAATTTTACAGATAATACTACTGGCAAATGTAAAGAAATCTAGAATATAGAAATTTTTACACACTTAAAATTTAACCTCAGTTATCAAAAGTTGTTACTCGCACAGGAATATTACAACATATTCGATTATATTATCTGTATTATGCAGCTTAAAGAATTACTTAAACAAATTATTCAACTAGCTTGCGTACTAATAAAGTCTGTATATCTTTGAATTTTTATACTTATCCTAATCCAAACCGGTATTCTATACCATGTTATCAGACTATTTCTGAAATTGTATTTAAAAGTGTATCTTCTGAATGTTACTACTTTCAGGATAGTAACAGAATCTAGCTTTAAAATTACTCTGCAAAGGCTAGAAGTCCAAATCTTAATTTTTACTGCATTCAAATTGAACTATAATTTTCATCAGAGATTACTCCAGTCCAACAGTCTTCCTCTATTCAATTGTATCATTGGTACTGTTTAAGTTCTGTGGAGATTACCTTTTTCAGTAATATAACTTATACTCCTCTTTCTGTATAAAAATATACTTGTTAGGCATATAGAAAATGCACAGACCTCTCGGTAGGGTAACTGCGCACAGACCCTCATTTATCGAGAGCCTAACACCCCCCTCCGGCCCCGTTCTGGGGCCCGCACGTCCTTAGCAAGATTTCGAAGAGTTGCGTCCCATGACTAAAATGTCACTTCAATGAAGCCCACTTCATAACACCATATACGTCGCTGCCGTCCGTCCGACCGGAGGCTGTTCGCAGGATATATAAGAGGGCACCTCTGGGTACCTCTGAGAAGTGGAACGGAGGAAATCCGTCGGAGGCGCATTGAGTTACTAGGCTTCAAAGTTAGGCATCCTAACTACGGGCCGAAAGTAACGGGACGTTTTCGGTTCGAGAATCCGCAACTACTCCTACAGAGCCCCAGAGGCCATAGGAGATAGATATGACACCAATACCTATCTGAAGGCCGCTGTATGTTGGTTGGTCCTGGAGACAGGATCCCTCGAGAGGTGATTCTCTTTGAGGCGAGGCGGACCGAGGGGAAGCTGCTCAGACCCAGAAGACCTAATAGGCGGTAGACTATGAGTGTTGGCACACCGTCTATGCAGCCTGCATTATGCATAGGTACCCGACGCATACGCTGGCCACTATGTGAAGTCGGAAGAGACTACTGGGACGATAGTCAAGTCGACTGAAGTTTCAAATATAAGTCTACTCGTCTCTATAAATCGAAGACCGGTCATTCGAGGATAATCACGCATCCTACGATTAGACGAAAAAGAGTTTATGAGAACGAAGATGGTGTGTGAGAATTCAGGGTCAAACAGTGTTCGCACTTGTCAAAGACCACGAGACGTTAGCGTACAATCTTGGATAGATACTTAGTTATAGGAGGATTAGATGTAGTCCGCGAACACTCAGACGCGGGATATAAATATCGAAGTGCCTCCCAAGCTTTTAGACATCATCAAGCAACGGAGAAGAGATCTTAACAATATAACATTGTTTTACCTACGAATCTTTATAAAATTATTTCCCTTATCGATTAAGCGAGTTCTTAGTAGTCATAAACGAAAAGAACAATTCCGAGCCTTCCTAGACAAATCTCCGTCTATTACGAAAGATTCAGGCCTAAGTCTTCTCGACAATTACTCAGAGTCGGCTTCCGCCTAACAATACTCAACTTCGTATTTTTCAATTTTCTATAATTCCTTCTAGCTTGTCCTAATTGATTTCAGCATGGAACTTGATCTTATAGTCATCCCCCTGATAATATATGTTCAAATGCACTCTTGTACTAGGAATACTAAACTGTTAGGTTCTTAGTTTGTTAGTAATCTTATTTGTAAAAGTAAAAATATGTACAATTTTTCATTTTTAATTGCATTTAACTGACTCTAGACTGCAACCAGACACTATTATCTTAGTTCTAATGCTGTTAGTTCAATTATAACTAGATACTAGGCCTATTATATTTGTGGCATATGGGTTTTTCAGAAAATATAACGCTAGAGTAAAAGTATCCATGATTGTGAATTTTTAATATTTTCTGATTGACGCCAAACTATGAGTAGATCTTGTACTTTCTGTCCTGATACTTTTAGACCTATTATTGCTACTAACTTCACATTCTACATTTCTAATTTGCTTGTTTGTCATAACTTTTGTTATAAAAGTAAAAAATGTTCTTTAATGTAAATGTTTCAATCTCATCCTATTGAGTTTAGACTGGGTCTAGACCTTATAGCCTTAGTCCTGATACTATAGGTTCAATTATAGCCTCTAGTTTAGAATACTACACTTTAGTTAACTAGTTTGTCAGTTAACTTACTAGGAAAACTAAAAATGTGTATTATTTTCTAACCATGTTACATTCCTTTTGCCACCACCTACTTGATCTGATAATATTCCACCAGTCTTTTGTACTATTAATACATTCTTGGTGCTCTCTTCACCTTTGCTATGATCTGTTCTGGCTTCAAACTTTCTCCATACAATTGATCTGGTAGTTCATATTCCTGTGGAATAGGTAAGCTGTAATCTATTTCCCAGTACTCCCACCTATCTTGTTTCTGATTTTTCTGTGGTAACTTTCTTATCACATTCACATCCTTCCAGCTGCTATGCATTAGAGGTACCCAGTAAATTCTAGTTGCTTGTCCCTTAACTGTATGTCTCTGTAGCAGAAATTGCTTGCTTGGTGACGGTAGTAGAAAGTTTGATCTGGCAAATTTGCTCTTAACTAAGAGGTATTCCCAACTCTGAACAGTATCAGTTCCACAAACCTGCTGAACTGTTTGATAGCACTTCTGAAATAACAGCCTATATGGCCAATTTCTCCAAGTTTTACGGATGTCATTTTTCTCCCAAATATCATCCCAATGAAATAGGATTTCCCATCTTTCATCCAGAGAATACTTATATTTATTAGATTGACGAATTCTAGTAAATTTCTCTGGATTGAATTCTATAACGTTCTGGTAATCCAAGGAAACAATTCCCTCTTTTGCCAATTTTATCTTCCTTGGGTCACTCCATTGGCATTCACAAAACTGTTCCAATGATGTCCATACATCAATTCGAAATCTTTGAATAATCATAGTTCCAAGATATGCCAGGATAAGATATGTATTATAGGAACCAGAATTGTTGATTTGGGAAAGTAATTTTCCAAATTGGTTGACTAGATCCAGAGCTTCCTTCTTCTGCAATAAAGAGTTGGATTTGTGTAAAGCTCCTGAGTGTATTTGGATAAAGTTGAAAATACTTGTATTTTGATACTTTTCTCCCATCCTCCAACACTGCCAGTCAACTGTATCCAATGGAAGCCATGCAAAGTTGAAGATCTCTAGCTGTATCTTCATTCCCAATCCTGGATAGTCTTTTTTGGAATTATGGATTGAATTGTATCTCCAAAGATCTCCAAAGCTCTCCAGTAGTACATGGGAATATGATGCCTTTTGGAATTGAAGGAACATTCTGAAAATTTTGGACAGGTCATCAGAGTGATTGTTTAGAGTTTGATTTATTCTAGTAAAAGAATATTCTAGTCCTAAACCGAATCTTAAGAAGTTTGTCTCCAAGTAGTGAAAAATTTCCATACTATTGTATTGCAAGCAGGTTGCTGAAACTTTTTGAATTTCCAGACTTGACTTCAAGGAACAAAGCTTCTGAAATAACAGATAGGATAATCTGTGCTCCTGGCGTACTCCAAAAGACATTTTTCGTCTCCTTGCCCCATCTAAGGCACTCAGTACTCTATCTCTTGAATGTATATAAGCTTGTTGTAACTTTTTTATATCAAATGATAAACCAAGTCCATTAGGTCCATTTGCTTGCCATGATTTGATTAATTCTGAAGATAGAGATAAATAGTCTAAAGAACTATTTTCAAAGGGAAAGGATCCAGCTGCATCAAAAAGGCATTTGATGGGTGAATAGCTTTGGGAATAGTGTAATCCTTGTTTGGCCAACTTTGAGTTTTTGGAGTACTCAATTGTTCTGTTAGCTGACAAGCTATTCAATGCCCATGTGTAGGTTGTCATCTTCAATCCTGAAAACCTTTGTTTTAACTTTGCAATGCTGCTCTTAATACAACATTTCTTATAAAGCAAAATGCTCTCTTTTTCTGGACTCATAGTTTCTTGCCCTAAATCTAAGAATTGAAAACTGGCATCTAGTTCCTGAGCATTTATATCTTGTAATATGAAATGCCAAAACTTTTTTCCACTAGCCTCTGGTGTACTTCCCTTGGTCATCAACTTTAAATCCTTGGCATCAAGAAGTAGAAACATATCTTGAAATTGATGGTAGCCTGGTCTTAAAGACAATTGGATCATGTTGTGCCAAACTTCTTCCAAACAGTATTCTGGTAAAAAGTAGTGGATCTCTTGCCTTCTTCCCATTTCAGAATTATTATTCATATCTTTAATACCAGATTCTCTTCCTCTAGCATAAATATCCTTATATGCAGACTCAAATGATACTGGTAAATGTTGTAGAATATCTGCAGAGTAATGCTGATGAATACTAGGCAAATATCCAATATCCATCCACTTTTGGAGAATATCATTGGTGAGATATGTAGTAGTTGAAGAACTAAAATTGTAGAGTTGTGGAAGAAAAACATAGAGGGGGAGATGAAATGAGGAGAAAATTGTACCAAGTCGAAAGTGTGGAATTTTATGAATTGGAATATTATGAATGCGAATATTTCCAGACAATAGACTTTCTGATATTGGCAGGGAAAGATGTAAGTCTTTGGTAAGATTGTATAAAGGATTAGGACAAACTTGAAATCTGATACCATGCTTAGCAATAGAAAGAGATTTGGCTTTAGCAATAAAACTATCAATATCATAGGAATACTGAATAGGAAAGGTCTGGTGATTGGTAGGTATAAAGAGCCGTGGTATCTCAGATTTTGTTGCTCCTATCTTAGCTCCACAAAATAAATAACTGCATAAGTTACCATCCAACTCTTCTGAATATCCCATCTTTGTTGGTTGTGGATAATTGGCAGGTAAACACTTTTTCAAGGACATTGTAAGTGTATGTAAGTCAATGCTTTCACCAGCTTCAAAACTCTTGTCTTTAGAATTTTGGAATTCTGACTTTTCACAACACATATTTGTTTTTAGCATGGCTAATAACAGTTCAATTGATTCCTCCTGATCAAGTGAATCAACCGGTATTGTTGTTGTACCACTGATTTCAGTCTCTGAATCTGATGATATCTCAATAACCTCTACTTGTATAGAATATTAAGTTAGTATTTGATAAATAATATTAATTAAAGAATCAGATAAGTATTACCTATTACTGAATCCAGTTGACTCTTAGTAGTAGAAATTGATTGCCTCATACTAGAATCTTGGATACTACCAAATTCTGGAGTATTTAGTCTCTCTAGACTTCTGCTCTTGTTCTCAATATCTATATGAAATGCATCTGATTCCTGATCTATTTTTAAAAATTGTAATAGTTAGTAATAATTTCCATCTTGTATGTAAATATGTATTGTGGAAGCATGGATTTTAAAGCTTTCTTACCAAAGTAAGAATCATTGATCCATGTCTCATGATCCTCCATTGGTTCCCCATTTTCTATGAATATTCTTATCAGATCAAATAGATTTATGAGAGAATTAATAGGATATTCATACCAAAATCCTCAAGTTTATCCTCATACAATTCCTGATTTCCTGCCATATCATATCCTATTATAGGATCTAAGACTTTTAGTATGTTGTAAATAGGTATGTAAAGTAGTTAACATACTTGAAATTGTTGATAATTTAATATCTAAAAGGTAAAATTAGCTTAGATTCTCATAATAAAGTATTCATTCAGTGTAGCACTTACCTGATATATCACTACCGGCAAATTCTTTGGAATAAGAAGGAAAGCTAGTTGTACAAGAAAGCGATGTCTCTATAAAAGAAGGTATAATGTTAGTTTAATATGAAGTTTTATCAAGTAAAGTAATATTATTAAAATCAGTTTCAGGGAAAAGAATAAATATTTTATACCTATTGGAGTATCTTCAATATCTATAAACAATTAGTTAGCTCTTTAATCTTAAATAAATTAAGTGTATTTTTAAGAAAGCCCCTACCTGAATCATGGTAAGAGGAATCAACTGGAGACTTTTGACTGTGTAAGTTTAAATCTCCTAGTAGATTTTCCAATCCAAGTACAGAAGGCCAGTGAGACTTTCTTGATAGGTGGACTCTATTACTGATAGTAGAATTCTGAGGTGTAGAAGATTTAGGAAATGCAGTAGATGTTATTTCCTCAATGTCCTAATATAATAGTAAGATAAAGATATTAGAAGTTGGTAATAAGAACAGATTCTGGAACTTACTGATATAGATGTAGCTGATTCACTTCTCCAGATTGGTTTGAGGGAGGAAAGTGAAGCCTGAGTTAAATTAGTTTCAAACATGAATGGATTAATTATGATATTATAACATAAAAGTTAAAACAAACATTAACAGAACTCAAAGGAACTGATAAAGGATCTAAACTATCTTCTAATTTTAAACAAGAGTCAGTTTCTGTATCAACCTGGAGAAGCAATAAAGTGAAAGGTAAGAATCCATAAGAAGATGTAATACCTAAGGGATGAGAAATTAACTCATGAGAGGTAGACTCTATCTTCTTAGCCAGATATCTCTTCCTGTCTGATAATTTCTTGGTAAGTTTCTGTGTCTCTAATGATTTAGAAGGTCTTCCACGAGGTCTTTGTGACATGCTGAGGAGTGAAAAGATTGAAAAATAGGTAAAAAAGTAAAAGGAGGAGGTAAAACAGGAGAAAAAAATAATTAAGGAGAAGAGAAAGGAGAAAGTGGAAATATGTGACAAGCAAGAGGACAGGTGGCCAAGTAAAGTAAAAGATACCGGCCTAGAGCTAAAAAGGAAAGGATAAAAAATGCCAAGAAATACAAGATTACAAGTTAAATAAGATAGTTATATCATGAAATGTTAACTAGGAAAGTAGCAGGATATTGAAACAGCACAACTGAAGTACAAGCAATAAATATAGATAAAATAACCTGAAGTAATAGAAACAGTACTATAGAAAAAGGATAAAGCTTGAAATATTGGTAACATTTTATGTTTACTGGTAGTATTGGAAATAAAAGAAAAAATTAAACATCAAATGTTGATCTTTGTAATCTCCAATTTCCAGAGCGACAATCAAGAGTAGTCTACTAACATATAGCTGTAAAACTTTTAGCTAAATTATGAAATGAGGAAGATTGCTAATTCTGGCAGATTTGTTAAGTAAGAAAGTAAAAAAAGTTTGTTTTTACATCAGCCAAGATTGGTAATATCAGGAAAGTATAAGGAAGTTAAGTGAATACAAGATAATAGTGCAAGTTTAGTAAACATTAGTGATAAAGAGGGTTAAACTACATAATAGCAAAGAAAGGGGGAAAATGTCTATCTTGTAGAATTCTCTGCATTTACTAGTAATCATTTCAGTAAAATCTACTACTACTCCAGCAATATTAAGATTAAGAACCTGAAGTGTTAAATATGAGATCAAGACTAGTGTAGTTACAACTGGTAATAGTATAAGCTCAAGTAGGAATGGTTGAAAAATGCAAAGTTGAACACATTTTTGTACTTATGTGAGTGCTATTATTTGTGTTCTACAAAAGCTGATCTCTGTCCAATCAGCATACTACAAATAGCAAAATGGAATATATAATAATGATAGTGCCAATTTGGTAAACTCTTTCGTTAGCTAAAGTATCATTTGAAGAGTATAAATATTGCTATACTCTGGAATTCTGTACATTTACTAGTAATCTTGCCTGTTACATGGTGTACAATTCCAGTACCATTAAAATTGAGAAACTAAAATGTTAAATATAAGATCAAGACTAGTTTAGTAACATGCTGTAATAACATAAGCTCAATTAGAAAATGTTAAAAAATAATCAATTGGGAAAGCTTTTTTACTTAAAGTAGAGTTATTATTTGTTTACAGTAAAAAGTACTCACTATCTCTCCTGCATAATACAGATGCCACAATTGAATATACAATAATACTCCCTTTCCAGTAACCTCTTTGGATAGCTAAGGTTCAATTTGAAGACAGTAAAAATTTCAATATTCTTGAATTCCTTACATTTACTAGTAATCTTTTCTGTAAACTTGAGTACTACAGCGGCAGTATTAAGATCTAGAACATAAAACTAGAAATATGAGATGAAGGGTAGTCTAGTAACATCAGGGAAGAGTCTAAGGTCAATTAGGAAAGGGTGAAAAATCCGAAGTTGCGCACATTTTTGTACTTAAGGTATTACTATTATTTGTTTTCAGTAAAAGTTGATCTCTGTCTAACTTGCATAATACTGATGCCTCAATTGAATATATAATAATAGTCCTCTTCTAGTAATCTCTTTTGATAGCTAAGGTTGAATACAAAGTTAGTAAAAATTACTAAATACTTAAATTCTTTACATTTACTAGTAGTATTATCTATAAAATTGAGTACTGCTCCTGCAATATTAAGATCTAGAACCTAAAACTGTAAATATAAGATCAAGACTAGTCTAGTAACATCAGGTAAGAGTCTAAGCTCAATCAGAAAATGTTGAAAAATGGGAAGTTGTGCACATTTTTGTACTTAAGGTACTACTATTATTTATTTTCTGTAAAACTTGATTTCCGTCTAAATTGCATATTACAAATCGCTCCCTTGAATCTATAATAATAGTCCCCATCTAGTATCCTCTTATGATAGCTAAGGTTCAATTTGAAGCTAGTAAAAATTACTATATTCTTGAATTCTTTACATTTACTAGTAGTATTGTCGATAAAGTTGAGTACTACTTTTGCAATATTAATATCCGGAACCTAAAACTTCAAAAATAAGATCAAGACTAGTCAATTAACATCAGGTAAGAGCCTCTGCTCAATCAGGAAAGGTTGAAAAATGGGAAGTTGCTTACATTTACAGACTTAAGAAAGTGATATTCTTTGTTTTCTACAAAACTTAATCTCCCTCTAACCTTTAAAATGCGGATGCCACAATTGAATATATCATAATACACCCCCTCTAGTAACCTCTTTTGATAGCTAAAGTTCAATTTGAAGTGAGTAAAAATTTCTATATCATTGAATTCTTTACATTTACTACTAGATTTTCCTGTAAAATTAAGTATTACTCCTGTAGTATTAAGATCTAGAACCCAAAACTTGAAATATAAGATCGAAACTAGTCTAGTAACATGGAGTTTGATTTTAAGCTCAATTAGGAAAGGTTGAAAAATGCGAAGTTGCACACATTTTTTTACTGAAGGTAGTGGTATTATTTGTTTTCTGTAAAAGTTGATCTCCATCAAACCTGTATAATACAGATGCCATGATTGAATATATAATAATAATACCCTTCTAGTAACCTCTTTTGTTAGCTAAGGTTTCATTTGTAGGGGGTAAACCCTTTTATGTTCTAAAATCCTTTACGTTTACTAGTAGTATTTCCTGTAAAATTGAGTACTACTCCTGCAGTATTAAGATCTAGAACCTAAAATTTTAAATATAAGATCAAGACTAGTCTAGTAACATCTGGTAAGAGTCTAAGCTCAATTTGGTAAGATTGAAAAATGCAAAGTTGCGCACATTTTTGTACTTAAGGGAATACTATTCTTTTTTATCTGTACAAATTGATCACTGTCTAACTTGCATAAATCACATGCCACAATCGAATATATACCAATGAGCCCCTTCTAGTAACCTCTTTTGTAAGCTAAGATTCATTTTCAACAGCATAAAAATTTCTATATTCTAAACTTCTTTACACTTACAAGTAGTTTTTCCTGTAAAATTGACTACTACTCCGGTAGTATTAAGATCTAGAACCGAAAACTTTAAATATAAGATCAAGACTAGTCACATAACATCTGGTAAGACTCTAAGCTGAATTAGGAAAGGTTGAAAAATACGAAGTTGTGCACATTTTTGTACTTAAGGGAATACCTTTTTTTGTTTTCTGTACAAGTTGATCTCAGTCTAACTTGCATAAAACACATGCCACAATTGAATTTATAATAATGATCCCCTTCTAGTAACCTCTTTTGTAAGCTAAGATTCAATTTCAACTGCATAAAAATTTCTATATTCTCGACTTCTTTATATTTACTAGTAGTATTTCCTGTAAAATTGAGTACTACTCCAGCATTATTAAGATCTAGAACCTAAAACTTTAAATAAAAGATCAAAACTAGTCTAGTAACACCTGGTAAGAGTCTAAGCTCAATTAGGAAAGGTTGAAAAATGCGAAGTTGCACACATTTTTATACTTAAGATAGTACTATTCTTTATTTTCTGCAAAAGTTGATCTCTATCTAACCTGCGCAATACTGATGCCACCATTAAATATATAACCATAGTCTCCTACTACTAACCTCTCTCATAAGCTAGGGTTCAATTTGAACTGTATAAAAATTTCTATATTCTTGACTTTTTTACATTTACTAGTAGTTTTTCCTATAAAATTGAGTACTACTCTTGCAGTATTAAGATCTGGAACCTGAAGTTTGGAATATAAGGTCAAGACTAGTCTCGTAACATCTGGTAAGAGTCTAAGCTCAATTAGCCAAGGTTGAAAAATGCGAAGTTGCACACATTTTTATACCTAAGATAGTACTATTCTTTATTTTCTGCAAAAGTTGATCTCCATCTAACCTGCGCAATACTGATGCCACAGTTGAATATATAACAATAGTCTACTTCTACTAACCTCTCTCATAAGCTAGGGTTCAATTTGAACTGTATAAAAATTTCTATATTCTTGACTTCTTTACAATTACTAGTAGTTTTTCCTATAAAATTGAGTACTACTTTTGCAGTATTAAGATCTGGAACCTGAAGTTTGGAATATAAGATCAAGACTAGTCTCGTAACATCTGGTCAGAGTCTAAGCTCAATTAGGAAATGTTGAAAAATGCGAAATTGCGCATATTTTTATACTTCAGGTTGTACTATTCTTTGTTTTCAGTCAAAGTTAATCTCCTCCTAACCTGCATAATACAGATGTCTCAATTGAAAATATAATAATAGTCCCATTCTAGTAACCTCTTTTGATAGCTATGATTCAATTTGAAGTTAGTAAAAATCTCTATATTCTTGAATTCTTTACATTTACTAGTAGTTTTTCCTGTAAAATTTACTAATATGCTAGCAGTATTAAGATACAGAACCAAAAGGTTTGAATATAAGATTAAGACTAGTCTAGTAACATCTGGTAATGCTCTAAGCTCAATTAGGTAAGGTTGAAAAATGCGAAGTTGCGCACATTTTTGTAGTTAACCTAGTATTATTTTTTGTTTTCTGTAAAAGTTGATCTCTATCTAATCTGCGTAATACAGATGTCACAATTGAATACATAATAATAGTGTCCTTCTAGTAACCTCTTTGGTTAGCTAAGGTTCAATTTGAAGGTGGTAACAATTTCTATATTCTTAAATTCTATACATTTACTATTAGATATTGCTGTAAAATTGAGTACTACGCCAGAAGTATTGTGATTCAGAACCTAAAGTTTTAACAATAAGATCAAGACTAGTCTAATAATGTCTGATAAGAGTCTAAGCTCAATTAGGCAAGGTTGAAAAATGCGAAGTTGCATACATTTTTATACTCAAGGTTGTATCACAGTTTGTTTTCATAAAAACTGACTTTAGTCTAACTTGGAGAATATACGTACCATAATTGAATATAAAATAATATCCCTAATCTATTAACCTCTTTTGATAGCTGAGATTGAAATGTAACCTTGTAAAAATTTCTATCTTGCTCCATCCTCTTGATTTACCAGTGATCTTCCTAGTGAAATATTCTACTACTTCACATGTATTATAATTCTCCACTTACAATTTCAAATGTAGGATTAAGACTAGTCTAATAACATCTGGTAATAATTTATGCTAAATTGGAAATGGTTGAAACATTGTAAGTTATACACATTTTTGTATCTCATGAAATGTAAAAGTTGTTCTTCCAAAACAATAATTTTAGTAAGAAGCTTGGACTCTATAGATTCCATAATTGAATAAATGATAACAATTCTACTCCATTAACCTCTTCAGGAGATAAGGTTTGCTTTCGCAAGTTAAACATTTCTATCTTTTTGAATTCTTTGTATTTACCAGTATTCTTACATGGAAAATCTAGTACTACCCCTATAGTATTAACATTCAGAATCTACAATTATTTACATAAGATTCTGACTAGTCCATTGGTACCTAATAACAGTCTAGGTTCTCTTTAGAGTTGATGAGAAAACCAGAGTTAGGCATATTTTTACGCTTAATCTAATATATATATTTGTCTCAGTTCAAGCCAAGGAAAGTAAATAACTTACCTCATACTGGTACCTTAATTTTATTTACATAGATGGTTCCATACTACTAATATCCCACTTCCTAATAAATCTAATATTTTTTACTAGTATATCACATCTCATAATTTCTTTCACCTATTTTTAGCACCTTCTAATATTATGATTACTATTCCTGTCTGCCACACTAATATTTTAAATTAATCCCCACCCACTTTCTTTACTTTTTTTCCATTCTCAGCTCACTTTTAAATTGGACACAGTTTCCTCTTGAATTCTTTTATTTTCACTTGCACTTAATTTCTCCCACCTTTTTTCTCCATTCCTCATACTACTATACTTTTTACCTACTTTTCTCAATCCTCACTTCTTTCTTTATCCAAATCCATTTTCCTACCACTCCATTCTTTATTTCTATTATCATGAAAGATAACAAGCCTCTCAAGGTTTTTTCTACTGAAGCTGAAGCAGCTGCTTGGAAAATACCACATGTTGCTGCTAGAGTGACTTGGTGGACAACTCAAAAACTTTCCACCTGCATAAATACAGTTATTGGATATGTCTGTAAGTTTTTTTCTTTAACTTGAATCTCAATTTTGATTTACAATTAACTAAATTCATAATAGATCAAAGCACTGGAATTCTTCTTCCTTCAGATATCAAACTTATTGATGAAGATACACCAACTCATTCATGGATCCTTCATGAAACTGCACCTGATTATTACAAGACTTGGTGGAGAAAGATTGCTAAAAATAAGAATATTAAACCATGTGCTCTGGGGAAATATTTCAGACTGTATTCAGAAGATGACTATCAGAAGTTAATCAGTGGTATATCTAGCCATGATAGATGGCTTACTGTGCAACTTAAGAGTTCTCTAAGAGATGATCTAGATATCCAAGAAGAGGTATGTAATTTGCATTTTATAATTACTATTAGCATAAACTTACTAGGTAAATTTAACAGATAGCTATCAGAAACCAGGAGGAGAAAGTCAAAATGCTGGATGAAATCATAGATCATAATGCCTCATTTGATCACATAGAAACTTTGGATCAGGAAAAGAATAAAGCTGAAGCCATTCCTGGTATGTTTAACATTTATCTTTTAACTTTGTTTACTATTAGTACTAATATTGCTTAAATAACATTTCAGATATTCCATTACCACAGCCTATAGATAGTGTCATATCTGACTATTCCTCTAATAAGGAGGTCCTAGAAACTTCTCAAGATGTGAGAGATTATCAGATCAGAGAATCTAGTTGTTTGAGTCCTGAAATGTGTGATCAGGACCTTGAAGAACTGTCAAGACATTTATCAACTCCAGTCAGGGAAGATATGGAACAGATTTTGGAAAAGGTAGGATAAATTTATTCTAAGAATAGTTTTAAGAACTTAATTAATGGAGAGAATATATAGGTTGAAGCCAAATATGCAGGAAAAATCACAGAAGGAGATAAGGACTCTCTTACATCAGGAATGGGGAAGAAAAATCCAATATTGGAAATGGAAGAGGTTTGGGAAGATGAAGATATAGCAGAAATTGAGAAGAGTATAAGTAAGTAATTATCTGTATAAATAACAAAAATTGTTTAATACTAAGAGTTGAAACTTGAATAGGAACATTGAAGGGATTCCAGTTTGATACTGGGGTAAAGAAGTATTTGGAGAAAACTGGTACAAGACTGGTTTCTAAAGATTTGTGGAAGGAGGAAATGGAGGAAATGGAGAAAGCAAGAGCAGATAGAAGTATTTTGGCAGAAGAGTTCCAGGTCAAAGGGAATACTTTGGAAAAGTTGGAGGAAGAAGAGGAAATTTGGAATAGAAAAATAAGAAAGAAGGAGGAGGAAAAGAGAAGAAAAGAGGAGGAAATCAGGATGCTAAGAGAGAGAATTGAAGAGATAGCAGAAGATCAGGGGAAGCTCAGTATACTGATTGGAAGAGCCAATAGCCTGACAAAGTTGGAGGATAAAAACAGGAAAATGAGTGAAAGGGAGGGAAATGATTAAGGAAAAATGTAGAAAGTTGGATGCTAGTATTAGGAGATATAGGAAGGAAGAGGAGTAATGAAAAAGTATTGATATAGTTTTAAATACCAGAAATAAATGTGAATAGAGGATAAGAGTAGAAGAAAGAGAAGGCAGAACTTAAAAGTAAAAACAAACTCAAGAAAGCTCTGTCAATAGAAGAGGGGTAATTAGAATATGGTAAAGATTTCTTCTCTCTTACAGAATTCTGAGTATTAACTAATAATCATTGCTGTAAAATCTAGTACAACTCCTGCAGTATTAAGATTCAAAATCTACAATTTCTAATAGAAGATCAAGAGTAGTCTAGTAATATCTGATAACATTCAAGGCTCTATCAGGAATGATTCAAAAATGTGAAGGTGTGCACATTTCAGTACTCTGGCTAATGTAATTGCCTGTTACTACACAAACTACCTTCGGTCTAGTCTGCATACAACAGATACCACAAGTAAATATGTAATAATAGTTCAATTCTTGAGTCCTCATTTAATAGCTAAGCTTTAATTTGATGGGGGTAAAAATTTCTATCATCTTGAATTCTCTGCATTTACTAGCAATCTTTTAAGTATAATCTAGTACTACTCCTACAGTATAGAGATTCTGAACCTACAATGCTAAAACTAAGATCAAGAGTATTCTAGTAACATTGGGTAACAGTTTGTGATGAATTAGGAAATGGTGAAAAATGCCAAGTTGTACAAATTTTTATACACAAGCTAGTAGTACAATTGTTTGCTTGTGTAAAAACTGACCACTGTCTAACCTCTATATTACAGATAACAAAATTGAATGTGTAAGAATGTTGCTATTCTATTAACCTCTTTTGATAGCTAAGGTTGACGTTAAGAAGGGTAAAAATTTCTATCTTCTGGAATTCTCTGTATTTACTAGTAATCTTACATACATAATCTCATATTACTCCTGCAGTATTGATATTTAGAACCTATAATTTTAAATCTAAGATTTAGAGTAGTCTAGTAATATCATATAACAGTCTGGGCTCAATTAGGAAAGGTTGAAAAATGCGAAGTTGTGCACATTTTTGTAGTTAAGATAGTGCTTTTCTTTGTTTTCTACAAAGATTGATCTCCGTCTAATCTTCATAATACTAATGCTACAATTGAATATATAATCATAGGCCCCTTCCACAAACCTCTCTCATAAGCTAAGGTTCAATTTGAACTGCATAAAAATTTCTATGTTCTTGACTTCTTTATATTTAATAGTAGTTTTTCCTATAAAATTGAGTACTATGGCTGCAGTATTAAGATCTAGAACATAAAATTTTAAATATAAGATCAAGACTAGTCTAGTATCATCTGGTAAGAGTCTAAGCCCGATTACGAAAGATTGAAAAATGCGAAGTTGGGCACATTTTTGTACTCAGGCATAAGATAGTACTATTCTTTATTTTCTGCAAAAGTTGATCTCTGTCTAACCTGTATAATAGTGACCCCTCGATTGAATATGTAATAATAATCCCCTTCCAGTAACCTCTTTTCTTAGCTAAGATTCCATTTGAAGGGCATAAAAATTTCTATATTCTTGAACTCCTTACATTTACTAGTAGATGTTCCTGCAAAAATTGAGTACTACAACTGAATTATGAAGAGCTAGAACCTAAAACTTTAAATATAAGATGAAGAGTAGTCTAGTAATACCTGGTAAGTGTATCAACTCAATTAGGAAAGGTTGAAAAATGTGAAGTTGCACACATTTTTTTAGTTAAGATAGTACAATTCTTTATTTTCAGTATAAGTTGATCTCCATCTAACCTGCGCATTACCAATGCCACAATTGAATATATAATAATAGCCTCCTTCTACTAACCTCTCTCATAAGCTAAGGTTCAATTTGAAGTGCATAAAAATTTCTATATTCTTGACTTCTTTATATTTACTTGTCGTTTTTCCTGTAAAACTGATTACTACTCCTGCAGTATTACGATCTAGAACCTAAAAGTTTTAAATATAAGATCAAAACTAGTCTAGTAACATCTGGTAAGAGTCTAAGCTCAATTAGGAAAGGTTGAAAAATGCGAAGTTGCGCACATTTTTATACTTATGATAGTCTAATTCTTTGTTTTCTGCAAAAGTTTATCACCTTCTAACCTTCATAATACTGATGGCATAATTGAATATATAATCATAGTACACTTCTACTAACCTCTCACATAAGCCAAGGTTCAATTTGAACTGCATAAAAATTTCTATATTCTTGACTTTTTTACATTTATTTGTAGTTTTTCCTGTAAAATTGTGTACTACTCCTGCGGTATTAACATCTAGAACCTAAAATTTTAAATATAAGATCAAAACTAGTCTAGTAACATCTGGCAAGAGTCTAAGCTCAATTAGGAAAGGTTGAAAAATGCGAAGTTGCGCACATTTTTATACTTATGATAGTCTAATTCTTTGTTTTCTGCAAAAGTTGATCACCTTCTGACCTTCATAATACTGATGACATAATTGAATATATAATCATAGTACACTTCTACTAACCTCTCACATAAGCCAAGGTTCAATTTGAACTGCATAAAAATTTCTATATTCTTGACTTTTTTACATTTATTTGTAGTTTTTCCTGTAAAATTGTGTACTACTCCTGCGGTATTAACATCTAGAACCTAAAATTTTAAATATAAGATCAAAACTAGTCTAGTAACATCTGGTAAGAGTCTAAGCTCAATTAGGAAAGGTTGAAAAAATGCGAAGTTGCACACATTTTTATACTTAAGATCGTACTATACTTTGATTTCTGGAAAAGTTGATTTCCATCTAACCTTCCTAATACCGATGCCACAATTGAATATATAATAATAGCCCCTTCTACTAACCTCTCTCATAAGCTAAGGTTCAATTTGAACTGCATAAAAATTTCTACATTCTTGACTTTTTTACATTTACTTGTAGTTTTTCCTGTAAAATTGTGTACTACTCCTGCGGTATTAACATCTAGAACCTAAAATTTAAATATAAGATCAAAACTAGTCTAGTAACATCTGGTAAGAGTCTAAGCTCAATTAGGAAAGGTTGAAAAATGCGAAGTTGCGCACATTTTTATACTTATGATAGTCTAATTCTTTATTTTCTGCAAAAGTTGATCACCTTCTAACCTTCATAATACCGATGGCATAGTTGAATATATAATCATAGTACACTTCTACTAACCTCTCACATAAGCCAAGGTTCAATTTGAACTGCATAAAAATTTCTATAACCTTGACTTTTTTACATTTACTTGTAGTTTTTCCTGTAAAATTGTGTACTACTCCTGCGGTATTAACATCTAGAACCTAAAATTTTAAATATAAGATCAAAACTAGTCTAGTAACATCTGGTAAGAGTCTAAGCTCAATTAGGAAAGGTTGAAAAATGCGAAGTTGCACACATTTTTATACTTAAGATCGTCTATTCTTTGATTTCTGCAAAAGTTGATCTCCGTCTAACCTTCATAATACCGATGTCACAATTGAATATATAGTAATAGCCCCCTTCTACTAACCTTTCTCATAAGCTAAGGTTCAATTTGAACTCCATAACAATTTCTATATTCTTGACTTCTTTACATTTACTAGTAGTTTTTCCTGTAAAATTGTGTACTACTCCTGCAGTATTAACATTTAGAACCTAAAATTTTAAATATAAGATCAGATCTAGTCTAGTAACATCTGGCAAGAGTCTAAGCTCAATTAGGAAAGGTTGAAAAATGCGAAGTTGCGCACATTTTTATCTTAAGTTAGTACTATTCATTTTTTCTACAATTGTGGATCTCCTTCTAACCTTCATAATAGTGACGCTCAATTGAATATATACTAATAATCCCATTCTATCAAACTCTTTTCTCAGCTAAGATTCTCTTTGATGGGTATAAAAACTTCTATATTTTTAATTCCTTAAGTTTACTAGTAGCTTTTCCTGTAAAATTGTGTACTACTCCTGCATTATTAAGATCTAGAACCTAAAACTTTAAATATAAGATCAAAGCTAGTCTAGTAACACGTGGTAAGAATCTAAGCTTAATTAGGAAAGGTTGAAAAAATGCGAAGTTGCACACATTTTTATACTTAAGATAGTACTATTCTTTGATATCTGGAAAAGTTGATTTCCATCTAACCTTCTGTCAGCCGGAGACAACCGGTATAGACTTTATGGTTGTCTAGGCCAATCGGAATTCTTTCGAGTAGACGGAGCTTTGTCTAGGAAGGCTCGGAAGCAACTCGTTGCGTTTATGACTACTAAGAGTGCAAGAAAGTAGGATAGAATCGTAAAAACAATACTATATTGTTAAGGTCTCTTTCTCCGTTGCTTGATGATGTCTAAAGCTTGGGAGGCACTTCGATATTTATATTCCGCGTCTGAGTGTTCGCGGGCTACATCTATCTAGCATACAAAATATGTACCTCTTCAAATCTAATGCGCAACGTCGAGTTCTCTATAATAGTGCGAACACCGGGAGACCCTGAAAACCATCACACCATCTTCGGTTATTACTATTTCTTGCCTGGGAGACATACTTGTCACCAGTAGTAACTTTCCGATCCTCAGAGTCTATAGACCTGTAGCCGAGTTCTCAAGTCGAACTTTGTTGGCTCCAATAGTTCTTTTCGTTACCAAGAGGATCAGTCTTGGTACAAGACTGCATATGCAGATATGCCGGAGTCGATACTTCTAGTTGTGATAACTCAACAACTAACCGATAGAATTCATTCTGATGACTCTCTTCCCGTAGAAGAGAGGCCATTGTATTGAATAGTCTCATAATTCCTCGGTCGGCAACACCTGGTTGTTCTATGTAGAGGGGGTGGACCTTCGTGTTGTGTTGGTTATAAATCCCGCCACTGTGGTACACATCTTATCATAGTTGCAACACTCCTCGAAGCTCGCTGGCTTCTTTGGTAGTGTTTCCAGGAGCTCTAGACTCTTTCTGATCGTTGAAGGGTGGACGTGAATGCATTGGTTCGTTATCCCGAACCTTCTAACACTCATCTCATGACCTTGTGCGAAAACGTCCTGTTACCTACGGCCCATGTCGAAGATGTCTCTTCTTTGAAGCCTAGTAACTCCCTGAGTAGTTGACGGATTGACTTCGGTCTACTTCTCAGGTCTTGCCAGAGGTCCCCTCTTATATATCCTGGAAACAGGTTTCGGTCGGACGGACGGCAGCGACGTATACGGTGTTATTCTGACACCTTTAATTCTGTGACCATATAGTCACAGGACGCAACAAAGGTTGATGTGTATGATGACGCGCGGGCCCCGTAAGGGGGCCGGAGGGGGGTGTTGGAGATCAAGATTCTCGAACTCGGGTAAAGATACCCTACCTAGGGTACTCCTAGGCTATCGGAATCGGATACTCCTAACACCTTCATAATACCAATGCCACAATTGATTATATAATAATAGCACCCTTCTACTAACCTCTCTCATAAGCTAAGGTTCAATTTGAGCTGCCCAAAATTTCTATATTCTTGACTTCTTTATATTACTTGTAGTTTTTCCTGTAAAACTGATTACTACTCCTGCAGTATTAAGATCTAGAACCTAAAATTTTAAATATAAGATCAAAACTAGTCTAGTAACATCTGGTAAGAGTCTAAGCTCAATTAGGAAAGGTTGAAAAATGCGAAGTTGCGCACATTTTTATACTTATGATAGTCTTAATTCTTTTTTTTCTGCAAAGTTGATCACCTTCTGACCTTCATAATACTGATGACATAATTGAATATATAATCATAGTACACTTCTACTAACCTCTCACATAAGCCAAGGTTCAATTTTAACTGCATAAAAATTTCTATATTCTTGACTTTTTACATTTATTTGTAGTTTTTCCTGTAAAATTGTGTACTACTCCTGCGGTATTAACATCTAGAACCTAAAATTTTAAATATAAGATCAAAACTAGTCTAGTAACATCTGGTAAGAGTCTAAGCTCAATTAGGAAAGTTTGAAAAAATGCGAAGTTGCACACATTTTTATACTTAGATCGTACTATGCTTTGATTTCTGGAAAAGTTGCTTTCCATCTAACCTTCCTAATACCGATGCCACAATTGAATATATAATAATAGCCCCTTCTACTAACCTCTCTCATAAGCTAAGGTTCATTTGAACTGCATAAAAATTTCTACATTCTTGACTTTTTTACATTTACTTGTAGTTTTTCCTGTAAAATTGTGTACTACTCCTGCGGTATTAACATCTAGAACCTAAAATTTAAAATATAAGATCAAAACTAGTCTAGTAACATCTGGTAAGAGTCTAAGCTCAATTAGGAAAGGTTGAAAAAATGCGAAGTTGCACACATTTTTATACTTAAGATCGTACTATGCTTTGATTTCTGGAAAAGTTGCTTTCCATCTAACCTTCCTAATACCGATGCCACAATTGAATATATAATAATAGCCCCTTCTACTAACCTCTCTCATAAGCTAAGGTTCAATTTGAACTGCATAAAAATTTCTACATTCTTGACTTTTTTACATTTACTTGTAGTTTTTCCTGTAAAATTGTGTACTACTCCTGCGGTATTAACATCTAGAACCTAAAATTTTAAATATAAGATCCAAACTAGTCTAGTAACATCTGGTAAGAGTCTAAGCTCAATTAGGAAAGGTTGAAAAATGCGAAGTTGCGCACATTTTTATACTTATGATAGTCTAATTCTTTGTTTTCTGCAAAAGTTGATCACCTTCTAACCTTCATAATACTGATGGCATAATTGAATATATAATCATAGTACACTTCTACTAACTTCTCACATAAGCAAGGTTCAATTTGAACTGCATAAAAATGTCTATAACCTTGACTTTTTTACATTTACTTGTAGTTTTTCCTTTAAAATTGTGTACTACTCCTGCGGTATTAAGATCTAGAACCTAAAATTTTAAATATAAGATCAAACCTACTCTAGTAACATCTGGTAAGAGTCTAAGCTCCATTAGGAAAGGTTGAAAAAATGCGAAGTTGCGCACATTTTTATACTTATGATAGTCTAATTCTTATTTTCTGCAAAAGTTGATCACCTTCTAACCTTCATAATACCGATGGCATAGTTGAATATATAATCATAGTACACTTCTACTAACCTCTCACATAAGCCAAGGTTCAATTTGAACTGCATAAAAATTTCTATATTCTTGACTTCTTTACATTTACTAGTAGTTTTTCCTGTAAAATTGTGTACTACTCCTGCAGTATTAACATTTAGAACCTAAAATTTTAAATATAAGATCAGATCTAGTCTAGTAACATCTGGCAAGAGTCTAAGCTCAATTAGGAAAGGTTGAAAAATGCGAAGTTGCGCACATTTTTATACTTAAGATAGTCTAATTCTTTGTTTTCTGCAAAAGTTGATCACCTTCCAACCTTCATAATCCCGATGGCACAATTGAATATATAATCATAGTACACTTCTACTATCCTCTCATATAAGCTAAGGTTCAATTTGAGCTGCCCAAAAACTTCTATATTCTTGACTTCTTTATATTTACTTGTAGTTTTTCCTGTAAAACTGATTACTACTCCTGCAGTATTAAGATCTAGAACCTAAAATTTTAAATATAAGATTAAGACTAGTCTAGTAACATCAAATAAGAGCCTAATCTCAATTAGGAAACATTGAAATATGCGAAGTTATGCACTATTTTGTACTTAAGATAGTGTCATTATTTGTTTTCTCTAACAGTTGATCGCTGTCTAACCTCTATAATACAAATCCCTTAATTGAATGTATAATATTATTTCTATTCTATTGACCACTTTTGATAGCTAAGGTTCTCTTTGTAGTTGGCAAAACTTTCTATATTCTTGAATTCTTTACATTTACTAGTATTATTTCCTGTAAAACTGAGTACTACTCCTGCCTCATTAGGATCTGGAACCTGAAACATTAAATATAAGAGCAAGACTTTTCTAGTAATATCTGGTGAGAGTTTCAGCTCAATTGGGAATGCTTGAAAAATGCCAATTTGTACATATTTTTGTACCTTAGTAATTATACTGTTTCGCCTCAGCAATAGCGGATATTTGTAATTCCTGGGTAATACACATTCTATAATTCAATGTACAACAAACCTCTTTATCTAGTAACCTGTTTTGACAGCTAAGGTTCTATTTCACGAATCTTAAAATTTCTTTCTTGGTGAATTCTCTGTATTCACTTTTACGCTTTTCTTTATAATATACCTTTACTAGTTTTTTAGTATTCAGATTCAGGAGCTACCATTGCTATTACATTTTCTAATATCATTCCATAACTTCAGGTAGTAGTCTAGGCTTAATTAGAATGTCATGCAAAATATAATATTATATACATTTTTATGCTTCTTACTATTTTTTAATTTTATTTACAGATGTCCATTCTTATAACCTCTTTACCTTACTTCTGGTAGTATTTAATATATGTAATACCTAATCTTACCAGCCTACTTACCTGTTACAAACAATTTACCTACCTTTTCTTGGATTTCTCCTTTCTTCTACCTCCTATATTCTTACATTTTTCATTTGATCTGAACTTTTAGTTATATTTATTTCAGTTTTATAATGTTTTTTCCTTTTTTATATTATCTGCTATCTTCATACTTCTTACAAAGGAAAATTCTCTATTCTCTCTATCTCTTTCCTTCTCCTCTTAATTCCAATCCTTACATGCTTCCATATTTGCATAGAATACTCCCAACATCTTCTTTCTTATTGCAGGTATATCCTCCTGTTTATAATTCAAAGGTTCTCCCTCCATTAGCAGTTGTGCAGATTTCATAACAAAAATGCCACAATCCAATGACTCTTTTTGAAGAGGCTGTTTATCCTAAATATTCCAATTAGTCTCCTGTATATATTACTGTTTGAGTGATAACTTACTTCAAATGTTTTCCATTTCCAATTATGCTTATGTATGGGTTCAGAGCCCTTTTCAGCAGCTTTAGTACTAACATAGTTGGACCATGATAATGATTTCAATGCTCCCAGAAATTTCTCAATTTGCTTCACCTCATTAGCTACTAAATTTCATGCTGGAGTAGAACTTACCAGCTTGTGCTTTTTGAGTAGTGTTGATATCAGGGAGTCATATACCTCAATATATGATATTGAACTCCCTATCAAGACTCTTAGAAGTATCCAATGATCCACCTCTTCCTCCCTTCCAGGTACTATAACTGGCATATACAGGTAGTCCAACTGATGCCAATAGTTGTCCATCATCATTTCTCTTAGCCCAATACCTATCATCTCCTTATATAATGGGCCACCTTGCCATTGCAAAAGGCCAGAGAGAACAGTGGGAAGACAACAATTTTAACAGAATCAAAAGAACCAGGATAGGAGGCTGAGATAAGAATACTAAACCAGCTATCAATAACAGAATCTAAGGTTGATTTACTCTCCTCAGAAATCAAATCCTTAAGCACCTCCCACTGCAAGCTAAATTTCTTGTCCCATGTTTTCAGTGCCCATTCTTTCTCCTTAATTTTAGGGATGTTCTGAATAGTAGCAAGCAGCTTCAAGGTAGATTTCTCTGAACATGATAGTAGAGCTGGTTGTGATGAGAGAGGATTGACCTAAGAGAAGATCTAGATTAGCAATCAAATCAAACTAGAAAAGTTGAAAGTATATTACATCAAATCAGACCATGTTGAAGTCCAAATAGTTTCCAGATCTCTGATATGTGCTTTGGCAGCAGACAACTGGATTTTGAAAGCCATATTCTCTTTTTCCAACTTTCTATGTTTCTCATCCTGTTCTTCCTTTTGAACCTTCAGAATTTCTACTTCTGTAATGAATTAGTACAAAATAATAAATAATTTAGTGTACTATATCTTACCATCATTCTGAAAGGCTGTCTTCTCATCCAATGTTGTTTCATACTTTCTCTTTCTTGTATGACCCTAAACTAAATATTAGTACATACTTTATTCAATAATATTATATTAATTGAAAATAGTAAAAGGAGATTAAATACATACTACAATAAGAGAGGTTGGTTGAGACTGGAGATCAGAAGAAGAAGCAACTGATTCAGTAGTAGACTGAGTCTGAATACTAGCAGTATGTAAAGGGGTCTTTGATCCTTGAGCTCTCTCAATAGCAGCAAGCACCTCTGGGTTGGTAATAAATGCCTTAGACATTGTGAATTCTGAATAGAAAAAAAAATGAGAAAAGTAATTGTAGAGTGAGAGGAAATCTGGGTGGAAGATTAAGTGAGAACTGCAATGGTGTAGGAAGAAGAGAGATGTAGTATGTTTTTTTTTTAAAAAAAAACAGATCCTCATATACTTTTATTAAATAGTAATTTACTGTTAATATATCTTGTATTTACTTACAATCCAATTGTTTTTTTCTTATTTTTTTCTCAAAAAGGAAATAAAATTAATATGTTGCAACATATATATCATAGTGTCAGATGCAAATATGACAGATCATATTTCTATCACACCACAACAGTTTTGTTATCTTGGCATCTTTCAGGGTCACCAGCCATGCCCACATATTCTTGCTTTCTGTTTTTATTTTCTTACATGTGTGACTTGTTGCTTAACTCCTCCTTCCTACGGTCTCTTTCAAATACCTCCTTCCTGATATCTCTCCCCATATACTTCTATCTTCTACTTCTTCAGTTCTGATTCTTTCTAACTCTTTATTATGAGATCTATGAACATAGTTCAAGTCAACCATGTTATTAGTACCAAAGAGGAGGCTGAAATATGGCTCTTACCAAATGACTTTGAGGTTTTCAATTGGTGTGATGTCAGGAAATATCTTGGGAAAAATCTTATTATTGGTTTTGTGTGTAAGAAATATTCTACTCTTTACATTGTATGAATTTATTTTACTAAATTATCTATAGATTCACAAACCAAGATACTTCTTCCTCCAAGAACAAATGTTATCCATCAACACCCAAAACACTTCAAGTGGATCATTTCTGACCAGGCTGAATCCTTTTCAGAATTCTGGGCAACAATTACCACAGCACAGCACCAAAGATAAAGGGAGAGAAGAAAATTGCAGGAAAGAGAATCTCTGGATACAGTTCAGAGGACTATGCAAAATTGGGCAATGCTATGAAGAAGGGATGGTTGAAGCAGAGAAAAGAGGGGAACTAGAAAAGGAGGGGAACCAGAGAAAGAGAGGAAATCTGGCAGAAAAAGGAGGACAAGATCAAAAACCCTAGAAGGGGAGAACCAGGTAAGATAAAAGTTGATGAAATAAATACTTATATCAGTTAAGCTAATTAAAGAAAACAGCAAGGGAAACAGAAAGCCAGAAAAACTGAGAAAAAGAGCACAGCTCCTAACTTGATGGAAGAGGAAGATATTATAATGGAAGATAGAATAGGAAAAGAGCAAGAGCAGGATGAAGAAAGGAGTGAGGAGATT
>VBSK01000157.1:0-39153 GCA_006112555.1 Tuber indicum
TAAAAAATAAACTATAAGGAGAAAAGTTTTGAAATTATTTTGTAGAAAAGTTTAATCAAGATATTTAATAAAAGCTGGTGAAAAAAAAAACTTTATTAAATTCTTAAGAAATAAATTAAAAAAATTAACCAATTAAAAAATTTAAAAATTTAAAATAATGAAAAATTAAGATTTAAAAGAATAAAAAATGAAAAAATTACAAAAAATGTAAAATTTAAAATTAAAAAAATGTAAATTTAAAATTTAAAAAAATCAAAAATTTAAAAAATGTAAAAAAATTTTAAATTTTAAATTTAAAAAAGTTAAAAATGAAACAAGTTTTAATAAGAAAAAAATGAAAAAAGTTTTAATAAGAAAAAAAATTTAATACAAAATGTTTAAGGAAAAGAGTTCAGGTATGAAAAGTAACAATACTATCTTACTGTTCTTTCTTGTAAGAATCTTTCCAACACTTGCTCTGCTTTCAATTTTTCCATAAAGAGTTTATCAGGAGATCATACTTATTGGTAATGAACTGTAGTAGTCAAACTGTCCACTTCTTCCATCTGTCTTCTTCAGAACCTTTCTTAGGAAGTCTTCTCAAGCTATCAGATGTTACCCATGAACAGTGCTGTATTGGAAACCAGTAAATACTGGATACCTGGACCTGTTGTGACTGTTTCTGTAAAAATGTGTGTTTAGATGGTGATGGTAAAGAAAGTTTGACCTTACAAACTGTGTTCGAACTAGAAGATACTCCCACAATCTTGCTGTTTCCACTATCACAAGCAGTTGAAATAATAGAAAAAATTCTGAAAGTAGGAGCCTATAGGCTTTATCCTTCCAAGCTTTTTCAACTCCTGCTTCTCCATTTATCTTCTGAATGAAATAAAAATCTCCCACTATCCTGCAGACTATACTTGTACTTGTTGGAATACTTGATTCTGCAAAACCTTGTAGGAGCAAAAGAGAGCACATTTTCATAGTCCAAGGTAGTAGACCACTCAGAGCTAATTCCTTTTTTGCTTCTACCTCTTCAATCCATTCAGGATCACAGAATTTAAACAAAGATGTCCAAACATCTATTCTAAATCTTTGGATAATAGTGTTCCCATATAAGCAAGAATTTTATATACCTGCTGGCTGGTGGTAACATCCTTAATTTCCTTCAAAGGTTCTCCAAACTTTTCCAATATCTTCCCATTGAGACTTTTGTTGCAAGCAGGTGTTTGACTTTAGGAAGAGCAGTGAATGAATTTGAATGTAGTTGAAAGTGTTGCTGTTGCTAGTGTACTTCCAAATGCCCACTTACTCCAATTCATAACTGAAGGTGAAAGCCAACAGAACCTATATGTTGCTAGTTGATCTTTCAGTCCCAAGCCTGCAAGTGTTCCTCTCTCCTGTTCTGCTTTGACTTCTCCAAATATCACCTTTAGCTTCAAGCATTGTGTTGCTAAAGGAAGCCTTTTGCAATTGAGTAGAAACATCTTGAAAAATCCTGGAAATCACTTGAGTAAGATCATAACTCAAAGTTTTCAACCTTGTAGCTGTATACTCCAAGCCCAACCCAAATCTCAAAAAATTTCCATAAGGAAGTGAAATTCACTGGATTCCTGCATTATAAAACAGCTCTTTGGTTGTTGAGAGATAACTATTTGATTTGACTTGTCCTTTCAGACAAGAAATAGTTGAAAAGAACAACCTATGTTCTGCCTTATTCCTGTGCGGAAAGCCGACTCTGAGTAATTGTCGAGAGACTTAGGCCTGAATCTTCGTAATAGACGGAGATTGTCAGGAAGGCTCGGAATCGTCTTTTTTTTATGACTACTAAGAACTCGCTTAATTGATAAGGGAAATAATTTTATAAAGATTCGTAGGTAAAAACAATGTTATATTGTTAAGGTCTCTTTCCGTTGCTTGATGATGTTCAAAAGCTTGGAGGCACTTCGATATTTATATCCCGCGTCTGAGTGTTCGCGGACTACATCTAATCCTCCTATAACTAAGTACCTATCCAAGGTTGTACGCTAACGTCTCATAGTCTTAACAAGTGCGAACACTGTTTGACCCTGAACTTTCACACACCATCTTCGTCCTCATAAATTCCTTTTCCGTCTAGTCGTAGGATGCGACATTATCCTCGAATGACCGGTCTTCGATTTATAGAGACGAGTAGACTTCTGTCTGAAACTTCAGTCGTCTTGACTATCGTTCCAGTAGTCTCTTCCGATTTCACATAGTGGCCAACGTATGTGTCGGGTACCTATGCATAATGCAGGTCGCGTAGACGGTGTGCCAACACTCTTAAGTCTACCGCCTATTAGGTCTTCTGAGTCTGAGCAGCTTCCCCTCGGTCCGCCTCGCCTCAAAGAGAATCACCTCTCGAGGGATCCCGTTACCAGGACCAACCAACATACAGCGGCCTTCAGATAGGTATTGGTGTCATATTTAACCCCTATGGCCTCTGGGGCACTGTAGGAGCAATTGCGGATTTCCGAACCGAAAACGTCCCGTCACTTTCGGCCCATAGTTAGGATGCCCAACTTTGAAGCCTGGTAACTTAATGCGCCTCCGACGGATTTCCTCCGTTCCACTTCTCAGAGGTACCCAGAGGTGCCCTCTTATATATCCTGCGAACAGCTTCCGGTCGGACGGACGGCAGTGACGTATATGGTGTTATGAAGTGGGCTTCATTGAAGTGACATTTTAGTCATGGGACGCAACTCTTCGAAATCTCGCTAAGGACGTGCGGGCCCCAGAACGGGGCCGGATGGGGGTGTTAGGCTCTCGATAAATGAGGGTCTGTGCGCAGTTACCCTACCGAGAGGTCTGTGCATTTTCTTTATGCCTAACAATTCCAAAGGACAAGTTTTGCTGAATGGCTCCTTTCAAAGAGAGTAGAATTCTGTCTCTGCAGTGGATGTAAGATTTTTCCAATTTCTCTCTATCCACCTGAAATCTCTCACCACCATTGCCAGATGCTTGCCAAAGTTTGAAAAGTTCTGGTGGCAGAGATAGGTAATCCAAACTGGTATTTTGTAGTGGGTAGGTTCCACCAGCATCAAATAGGGACTTCAGTGGTGAGTAGTACTGTGAGTATATCAACCCATTCTGGTACTGGGTGGATGATTTGGAATATGCAAAGGTCTGGTTTGCTGTGAGTGTAGTCAAAGCCCAAGAATATGTGCTAGCTTTTAACCCAGTACTTTTTTCCCTTAACTGCTTAAAACTTTCCTCCAAGCAACATTTTCTGTAAAAACAGTTTAAACCACCATGCTCATCCAATACCTCAAGTCCTAAGTCCAGGAACTGGAAGCTTGGATCTAAACTCTTGAAATCAAGATCTCCTTCCAGAAAGTCTGTAAATAATTGCCAACATCCAGCAATAGTAGATGACTTTAACTGCATTTTTAAGTCCTTTGCATCTACCAACAAAAACATGCCTTGGAAGTGAGTGTAGCCTGGCATTTGAGAGAATCTAATCAAATCCTGCCAAACACTTTTCAAATACCTTCCAGAGAGAAAGTAGTGCAGTTCTTGTCTTTTCCCACTCTCAAACCTTCCATCCTGAATTCCCAACTCTCTTCCTCTTGCAAAGGTTTTTGCTGATGCAGAACTGAAAGAAACTGGAAGATGTTGAAGGTAATCTGAAGGATAATGTCTATGAATAGAGGGAATAAAACCTATATCCATCCACTGTTGAAGATGCAGGTTGGAAATATAGGAATTGGCTTTGCCATTTGGCTTAAAGTTCCAAAGCCCTGGGAGGAAGACATAAATAGGAAGATGTAGGCAGGAAGTCAAATGACCAAGGTAAAAATGTGGGATACAGTGCAAGGGCACATGATGGGTGTGAATCTTTCCTGATACTAAAAGTGTATCAATCTTAGAATAAAGATGAATATCAGAGGATATGTTTTTCAGACAACTGGGTGAGAACTGTACTCTAAGACCCTTCTTTACCACTGATAAGCATGATGCTTTAGCAATAAAGCTATCAATGTCATATCTGATATGAGTACTTGAACTGGTTCCTGCTGTAGGAGTTTCAAGAACAGGAGGAACAGAACTTTCCTCAGTAGTACCACATAATATACTCTGCCATTGTTGGCTAGTAACCCTTCCAGTATAACCAAACTTGCCAGGTACAGGATAGTCTACTGGCAAATTATGATTTATCCACTCAGTAATTCTTGTCATAGGCCAGGATGGTGCTCCAGTTGTAGGACTTAGAGTGGTGTAATGTTGTGAACAACCAAACTCAAGAGAATAATGTTGAACTAGATGATTTAAGACATCTTCCACATCATTAGACATCAAGGCAACATCAGAGTCAGAATCTGATGATATTTCAATAATATCTGGATTTGTAGAAACTGAAGAGGATGCTGATCCATCTGAAACTGATAGATTGGTGCTGGAAAGAAGAGAATTGTGAAAGGTTTGTTGAATGGATGGTAAGAATTGGTAGGCAGAGGGAGAGCTCTGAGTAGAATATGTTTGCAAACAATGATCAACTATATAATTAACATTAATACAGTACTTAAAATATATTAAAGAAAATATTTAACTTAAATATTTTCCATGAAAAAAAATTTTAAATTATTCACAAGAAAAAAAATTTAAAATTCTTTCCATGAAAATAATTTAAAATTCTTCCTGTGAAAATAATTTAAAATTCTTTCCATGAAAATAATTTAAAATTCTTCCTGTGAAAATAATTTAAAATTCTTCCTGTGAAAATAATTTAAAATTCTTCCCATGAAAATAATTTAAAGTTATTCCCATGGAAAAAATTTAAAATTCTTCTCATGAAAATAATTTAAAGTTCTTCCCATGAAAATAATTTAAAATTCTTCCCATGAAAATTTAAATTATTCACAAGAAAAATATTTTAAATTATTGCCATGAAAATAATTTAAAGTTCTTCCCATGAAAATAATTTAAAGTTCTTCCCATGAAAATAATTTAAAGTTCTTCCCAAGAACATAATTTAAAATTATTCTCATGAAAACAGTTTTAAATTATTCACAAGAAAAATATTTTAAATTATTCCCATGAAAAATATTTAAAATTATTCCCATGAAAACAGTTTTAAATTATTCACAAGAAAAATATTTTAAATTTTTCCCATAAAACAAAATTTAATTTGCTTCTTATGAAAAAATTTAAAATTCTTAGCATAAACAAATCTGGGAAAGATTTAAAATTCTTACCAGTATTCTCATTAGAGCTTGTATTTTCTTCTTCCTGAAATCTCAAATCTGCTATATTGCAATCTTCCATAGTAATCAGTACTTCTATTCCTTTACATATTCTTTCTCAACACATACCTCTTATATGTGATAATCTGAACACTTTAAAAATAAAAATCTTAGTCTTATTGAACCTTGAAAAGATACTGAATTGACTTACCATTTTTCTCTTTTCTTTTCTGAATATCCTGCTCTTGCTCCT
Source organism: Tuber indicum (assembly GCA_006112555.1). Taxonomy (NCBI): domain Eukaryota; kingdom Fungi; phylum Ascomycota; class Pezizomycetes; order Pezizales; family Tuberaceae; genus Tuber; species Tuber indicum. The sequence continues at coordinate 5,437 of VBSK01000157.1, forward strand.
CCTCTGAACTGTAATTCTCAACCTGGTTCAAATCTTCTGTAATAAAACTCTCTTCTTAGTAGTGAATCAATTAATATATAAAATCCCTAGTACCTTGAACTGTTCTTATAAGATCTATTACTGTTAGAAAGCTACCTTGTTAAACTTCTAGTGTATCCAAACTTACTCAATTTCTTGCCCATCATGTTTTCTGTTGCTACTCTTTCAATCTCCATGTCATACAATATCTGTTCTAAGCCTGAAAGCTTAGGCCAGCCTGAAGAATCCTTCTCAACCTGCACATCTTCCTGCCTATCTGAAGTTCCTTTGATAATTATTAGTCCAATCACCTCTGTCTTCAATAGTGGAACTTAATTCATACCTTGCTTAAAACTTTCTGAACTTTCTTCAGTTCCTTCTCTTTCCTGATCCTCCTCTTGCATGCACATAAAAGCTTCCTCTTCAGATATTTCCATATCATCAAGCATATTCTCTAGTCCAACCAGCTGTGGCCATCTTCTAGATTTCTGCTGTAACCATTGTGCTAACTCATCCCTTTCTATATTATCCAAGTCATGTTCTGTACTTATATCCACTGTATCTTCTGTCAAGGCAACCTGTCTTTGCTTTAGCCAATCTTCTGTTGAATTCTCAAATATCCTTTCCACTTACTGAACTATCTCTCAATTGAGCAAAACTTGTTGATTTAGTTTTCTGCAAGGAGTTGATACTCTCTTGTACTACCATCTTTAAGTAATGTAACAGTCAGCATTCTGCATAATATAGTACTTAAAACATGATATTGTGACACCTACCTGGTTACTAGGTGCTTGCTGGAGAAAGGAATCATCCTGTATGTTGTGTTCATTAAGTGACTGTAGGGATTGGACTTTGGATTTTCTCTGCAAATATCTTCTTTTATCAGAAGCTTGTTTGACAATTTTTTTCTCCTCAGCAGACTTTGTTGGTCTTCCTCTCTGATTGTTTGACATGATGATTTTAATAAAAATAGTAAAGTACTTGTAGATGTAGTGTGAAAAAATAAAAGATAAAGTTAATAGAAGGGACAGGTAGAACAGTATTGTATGTGAAGAAAAGGGGGATTGGATTAAAAGGTTGCTAAATGCAGAGCTGCTTACATAATGGAGTATGGCTTCCAGAAGGAAAAATTAAAATTTTTTTCACTTACTGAAAAACTTAAAAAAAAAAAATGTTAAGTAAGAAAATATTAAAAAAGAAAAATACTTACCGCAAATTTAAATTTTTCACTTTTTATCTGAGGAAATTTTAAATTTATTTTTTCATCTAGGAAAATTTTAAAATTGTTTTTATATGCAGAAATTTTAAATTTTTTTCCTCTGAGAAAATTTAAAATTTTTTTCAATCAGAAAATTTTAAATGTTTTTCATCTGGGACAATTTTAAATTTTTTTCATCTCAGAAAATTTTAAATTTTTTTCCTCATACTCAGATATTCACCTCTTTTAAAAATTTCTCACACATTTTTAAATTTTTCACCATAAAAAGTATGAGAAATACACAACAACTAATGCCACAGTGTGGATGCAGTGGCACAACTTTCAATCTACAATAACTTTTTCATTTCTTAATCAATTAAGATGGGGTTTTTTTTATTAACCTTGCAACATTTCAAATATCTTGAAAGTATAAAAAAATTGTCACATACTAATGAATGAATTTTCTGGACTTTTTTTTGTTGTGGTTTTCACTTTGAGTTTTGTGTTACCATGGAGTATTTCTGACCCTGAGTTTGGCTATAGAATTTACAGAAATACAGTCCAAAAAAGAAATAAGAAAGAAACAAAGAATTTGAACTTATGTTGGTCAGTTTATAGAAAATGGTAGCTGTAACTGCAAATCTTAAGATATTGTATACAAGGATATTATATTAAGATTCAACAGAAGTTGTTTAATGTAGATAAAGTTATATAACATTATAAAAGAGTTATAGCAAAAAACAAGAACATTTTCCAGTATAACAGTTATTAGTAACTAGTAATTGATATTAAGAGGTTTAATTACAATGGCTAGAGAGAAAAATGGTAGATTTGTTCATATTTAGTTACTTTAAAAGAGTCAGGAATATCTGCTTTCTATTCATTAACTATACTATACTACAAAATAAAGGTCAACAGGTCTAGGGTATTAGCTGTTTACGTTTAGATCAATCCACTATAATTTCACTCTGTAAGGGATATTGAAATAAGATGCAAGTAGTTGTCTAGCCATTTACTGGAAGAGGAACATGCACTAGGTTTATTGTGCAATGAGAAAGAACATAACAGGAGTCCATACATTCGTAGTACGCAGATAGTATGAGCCGTATAAGATACATTATTCATTAAGGAATAAAAGAAGAAGAATCTGGTATATCCATGCACTGATGTCATGTGATGTACATTAGTTTCATTTCACATCAAGCAATGAAAAGGCAGGAGTATAGTATTTTATCTACATATAGTTAGTATGACATGGATTATATGCATTTCTTATAGATGAACAGGATCTGAATGGTTTTAACTCCATGGCTAAGAGTGAGATGACAGGAGTATGTTATGTTAGCTGAATAGAGTTATGGAGATCTATATTAGGTTCATTCTACAACAAAGAATGAAAAGACTGAGGTATGGAGTATTAATAATATGAAGTTAAGTCTTTCAGCTTCATGTTCGTTCCAAGTCAAGGGACGAAACAACAGGTATATGTTCTGTAAACATCATGTAGTTAATTGTTGCAGCTTAGTGCTGATTCCTTATAAAGGAATAAAATAACATATGTAGAATGTATCAACACTATGTGGATAATTGTTCCAGCTTCTTGTTCGTTCCTTGTCAAGGAATGAAATGACAAGATTATAGTATATTAACAACTTACAGTTAAACCTTCAACCATAATGTTTGGTCCTTTTGATGGAATGAAATAACCTGGGTACAGCAAATTAACAACATGTAGATGATGCTTGGAGCTTAATATTCGCCCCTGCAGAAGGAATCAATTACAGAGGTATGGTGTATTAACAAGATGAAGATGATTCATCAAACTTCATGTCCATTCGTCATCAAGGAATGAACTAACAGGGGTACGGTATATTAATAACAGGTCCTGGTTTCTTCCAGTATTATGTTCATTCCAGGTCAAAGAATGAAATGACAGGGATATGGGTATTAAAAACATGTGGTGAATTCTTGCAGCTTCATGTTCATTCCTCGTCAAGGAACGAAACTACAGGGGTATGGTGTATTAACAACCTGTAGTGGATTCTTCCAGCTCTATGTTCATTCCTCGTCAAGGAATGAAATGACCGGGGTGTGGCGTATTAACAACATGTAGGGGATGCTTCCAGCTTTACGTTCATTCCTCGTCAAGGAATGAAAGGACCGGGGTATGGTGTATTAACAACATGTAGTGGATTCTTCCAGCTCTATGTTCATTCCTCGTCAAGGAATGAAATGACAGGGGTATGGGGTATTAACAACATGTAGGGGATGCTTCCAGCTTTACGTTCATTCCTCGTCAAGGAATGAAAGGACCGGGGTATGGTGTATTAACAACATGTAGTGGATTCGTCCAACTCTATGTTCATTCCTCGTCAAGGAATGAAATGACAGGGGTATGGTGTATTAACAACATGTAGGGGATGCTTCCAGCTTTACGTTCATTCCTCGTCAAGGAATGAAAGGACCGGGGTATGGTGTATTAACAACATGTAGTGGATTCTTCCAGCTCTATGTTCATTCCTCGTCAAGGAATGAAATGACAGGGGTATGGTGTATTAACAACATGTAGGGGATGCTTCCAGCTTTACGTTCATTCCTCGTCAAGGAATGAAAGGACCGGGGTATGGTGTATTAACAACATGTAGTGGATTCTTCCAGCTCTATGTTCATTCCTCGTCAAGGAATGAAATGACAGGGGTATGGCATGTTGACAACAAGGTGTTGATTCTTCTAGCTTTATGTTGATCCTTGCTCAAGGAATGAAATGACAGGGGTATAGCATGTTAACAACTAGCTGGTAATTCTTCTAGCTTTATATTGATCCTTGCTCAAGGAATGAAATGACAGGGGTATGGCATGTTAACAACTAACTGGTAATTCTTCTAGCTTTATATTGATGCTTGCTCAAGGAATGAAATGACAGGAGTATGGCATGTTGACAACAAGGTGTTGATTCTTCTAGCTTTATGTTGATCCTTGCTCAAGAAATGAAATGACAGGGGTATGGCATGTTGACAACTGGCTGGTGATTCTTCAAGCTTTATGTTGATCCTTACTCAAGGAATGAAATGACAGGGGTATGGCATGTTGACAACTAGCTGGTAATTCTTCTAGCTTTATGTTGATCCTTGCTCAAGGAATGAAATGACAGGGGTATGGCATGTTAACAACTAGCTGGTAATTCTTCTAGCTGTATGTTGATCCTTACTCAAGGAATGAAATGACAGGGGTATGGTATGTTAACAACAAGGTGTTGATTCTTCTAGCTTTATGTTGATCCTTGCTCAAGAAATGAAATGACAGGGGTATGGCATGTTGCCAACTAGCTGGTGATTCTTCAAGCTTTATGTTGATCCTTGCTCAAGGAATGAAATGACAGGGGTATGGCATGTTGACAACTAGCTGGTAATTCTTCTAGCTTTATGTTGATCCTTGCTCAAGGAATGAAATGACAGGGGTATGGCATGTTAACAACTAGCTGGTAATTCTTCTAGCTGTATGTTGATCCTTGCTCAAGGAATGAAATGACAGGGGTATGGCATGTTGACAACTAGCTGGTGATTCTTCTAGCTTTATGTTGATCCTTACGCAAGGAATGAAATGACAGGGGTATGGCATGTTGACAACTAGCTGGTGATTCTTCTAGCTTTATGTTGATCCTTGCTCAAGGAATGAAATGACAGGGGTATGGCATGTTGACAACTAGCTGGTGATTCTTCTAGCTTTATGTTGATCCTTGCTCAAGGAATGAAATGACAGGGATATGGTGTATTAACAACATGGAGTGGATTCTGCCAGCTTCATGTTCACTCCTTTTCAAGGAATCAAGTAACAGAGGTATGTTATATTAACAACTTGCAATGGATTCTTCCAGCCCTATGTTCATTTCTGATCAAGGAATGAAATGACCAGAATATGTTGTATTAGCAACTTACAACAGGTTCTTCCATCTTTATGTTCATTCCTTGTCAAAGAATGAAATCACAGGAGTGTATCCTAGACTTATAGCTTTTACTCTCTGACTCAGTAATGAATAGTTCAGGATTATGTATATTAGGTATTTACAGATAGTATCAGTAAGAGCAGTTTCATTCCTAGGTTAAGGACTGAATTCACTTGTGTATGATATATTATCTAAGTGTAGATATTTCTTGCGGTAATAGTTTATATATTACAGAAGGAATAAACCGATTAATCTTGAGTACATTGTTTTTCTCTTTGTCTAAGTAATCCACTATATTAGTGCCTACTATTTTATCCCCATATTGCTAGTACCTCCAGTCCTTGCTCTCTTGCTACTATTTCTTATTACTATTCTTTTGAGATATATTTTTAAAGTTTTCTCATCCATCATCTATATATAGTGATTATTCTTCTTTTGTGAGACTGAGTTCTTCTTTATATTTAATAGCTTTACTATCAAAATCAAAAATGACTCTGATATCCTATATAACATTTTCAGTAGTGGCTTTCGTTATTTAATACCAGTATTCTACTTTTATTATCTCGTATACGAATTCCCTTAAATTTCTTTTTGTCTATTTTTTTGTATTCATATATGTCCAATTTCACTTTTTGACTCTCTTTATCTCTATTTACAATTTGTCTTATAACTTATCGACTCTGAAGTACAGTCTTCTCGTATCTTAGTACAATTTCTCCTGCTTTGTAACCTTCCTACTTCCTCTCCGACTTCTTACTCATGTAACTCAGTATTATACTTTGTCTCGTAGATGAAGAGTAGATAGAGGGTGTATGGATTTAAACAAACTCTTACCTTATCTCGTATTCTTAACTCAAGTTATAAATCTTGCATGATATCCTCATTATTTTCCACCATATCTTCTACAAGGTCATTCCAGGATGGTTCAATGATTTCAGACATCTCAGGTATTGTCTCCTCAATCCTTGTCATTGGTGTCTCAGAAACTCGTCCACTGGCAAGCTCTAGTGATTGCTCAATTTGCTGTGAAATTCAGGTTAGCCTTACAATTACATATCTTCACACTTGTACGCACACATACCTGAATATCGGCAGCGAACGATTCATCTACTTCGATAGAGGCAAATACTTCGATATCCGGATCCCTCACTGTCTTTGACTGATTTTGATATTCTTCCAAGTCCCGAGCTACCATTACATTCTCTCCATCGATCGCTGGTGGTAGATTCTCTTCGTTATCGTTCATCTGTTTCTCTTCCAAGCTTGTATGCAAAATCTGTTTTATAGTATGGGTTAACGAATATATTTCCTCCATAGTAGGATATAAGGAAGAAATTAAGAGTGTTTAGTAGAAGAAGGAAACTTACCATACTTCCTCCATCAACTCCATTAGATACTGCTTCAGTATTGGAAGGATTATTAGCACTTCCACCCTCCCGAGGTACAATTGAGATCTCTATCTCTTCCAATTCTACTCGTGTATTAGTAGCATTTGCACTAATAGCGGTGGATGATTGCACTTCCTTCCCTTTGCCAGCCGTCAAGCGCTCTTCCTCCTCTTCTTCTACTGTTGATTGCTCCCCGTCATCTTCTTCCGAGGTTGATTGGTCATTATCGTCTTCCGCCGAATTGGATTCATCTTCCCCATCTTCTACTGAAGAGGATTGCTCTTCGACATCCTCCGTCGTAGTTGTTTGCTCTTCATTGTCTTCTGATGAAGTTGGTTGATCTTGCCATTCCCCCTCTTCTGATAATTCCTGGGAGTCATGGCCAGCAGCGAGTTCTGACCCTTGTCTCACTCTTTGGCGTACTTCTCGTCTCTTCCCTAAACTCTTTTCAATTGACTGAGGTTCCCTCAATCTACCATATCTCTGGATAGACTTCAGAGTATCTATAAGGTGTAAATTAGGATACGATCGAACACACGCATTGAAATCAGTACCAGCTGCTGAATTCAGATCGATAGGTATAGTTAACTCGTAGCCAAGTAGTGAAGCCGTAACAGAGCCAGTTCCTTGCTGTTGTATTGCCTTCATGATCGGATCGAAAGCTTTGGCTAACTCAGTAACACGTCGTGACATCCATGGAATTTGTTGAATGAGAAAGGTCCAGACAGGATGGCTGGTCTTACGTGCTAACTCTTTGTATCCATGAACAGGAAGAAGAAACAGCAATCCATAGCCGAAGGTCCTGGTCTCGGCCGCGAAAAGCATTTCATGCCAGTGGCGACCCTCCTTAACGTGGTTTTTAATAGTCTGCATAGTGACTTCGATCTTCATTTCGCTGTTGAAAATATGATGGATGAATTTGTTGACCTGTTGCTGTCTCTGCTGTAGAGTTTTACCACTACCACGAATCATATCCGAGTAAGATGTGTGACTCTCGTATAGAGTTATCAGCCATACTCTCCGATTGATCAGAGTCAGATCTTCCAGGTTCTCCAAACGAATAATCTTAGTGTATGTACGTATCAGCTCTTGTTGGTGAACTGTTCGCTCGGTTCCATTTGGTCGGTAGGTTGTTATATGTGGTGTTCGTCTTTCACTTGTGCGAATCCTTTGCAATATACCTTGTAGGTTGCTCATGTGCGTTTTTGATAGCGTACTCGAGAACCACTCCAGGAGCTTAGACCAGGCTGCAACAGTTAACGTAGAATCACCTTCGTATTTGTCAAACCGTTCAAATATGTGACCCCAATTCTTCTTGCCCCACTTAATCCTGTATTCTTGGTATTCCTGTTGCTTGCGGTTGGGCATACTGTTGGTGTTGTCGTCCTCTTCTCCGGGTGTAATGTCTTCGACCATCTCAATATCTAGTTCATAGTAACTCGTTAACTAATGTTATAGTCATAACAATTGTATTATCAGTCACTGTAGTAATATATTACATACCGGTAGGTACTTCGTGCTGATCAGATCCGTTACTTCCACTTGCATTATTATTCAGGCTCTGGAGAAATTCCTGATACTCGCGTTGTATGGATTCCATTAAGGCTTTTCCTTGATTCAAGTTTAGACCTTGAAAATATCGTGGCCTGGTAGAATGGTCATCATTGTTGGTCCTAGAGGAGGGTGGTTGGTGAGAGGTAGTTGCAGCTCGTCTTCTGGAATTTTGAATATTTTGTTCAATGATAGTCTGACGTCCCTGGGTTGTCTTAGAGATCCGGGAATTTAAATTGCTCTTTCTTAGGATATCTCGTTCACGTGGCATTTTGGATAAATGTTTATGGTAATTAAACACTTGGTGCTATATCCGCAAAGACCAGTATACACGATCGGAAGTGAATAATGCGAGTGCTCGTGCGTATTTCTTGATATCTACTTTGTTTCTGTTAATTCATCCTAATGTTCAAGGTATAATAGCATAGTACGTACTTGGAAGACCAACGTAATGTAATAATCACCGTTTTAGAATCGTGTATAAGAAGTGGTCCTCTCCCCTACACCTGTCGTTTCTCTCTTTCCCCGGTATATATCCGACTTTGTCTCTTATCTAAGAGTATCGTACGTTCAACTATAGTTTTGTAAGTATTGATACCTTCTATATTTCAGAATATCTTGAACAAATGTGATTGCTAACTAATAGTAAAGGTAATACCTAAACGGTGAAAGCAAACAGGAGCGGAATATTACCTGCTATGGTACCAGAAACCAAAGGTTCCTACCAATACGATAAGATAAAATCAAAAGTCCTTTGTTGCCGTTCTCGTACCTACCGGTAAAGGTGAAACCCCAGGTTTCACCTTTGGCTCCGCAGCCGGGTAGTTGAGATTTTATATGAACGGCAAGGTCAAACCACAAGTACTTAGTTGCCGTTGTCGTACCCACTGGTAAAGGTGAAACCCCGGGTTTCACCTTTGACTCTGAAGCGGGGTAGTTGAGATTTTTTAGGAGCGGTAAGGTCCAATCGAAAGCACTTAGTTGACGTTCTTGGACACACTCTCAAAGGTGAAACCTCGGGTTTCACCTTCTGCTGTGCCGTCTGGTCCTTTAGATTTTATCAGAACGGCACTAAAACCTATTGTCAATAGATTAGAAACAGCAATTGATATATATACCTCGGTGTATACGTTACCGGTACCTGCCCAGTACGAAGCGCTACTTACTTTCTTCCCACTGGCAAGCAACTAAACGCAACTTGCAGACAACCACGAACGGTCGGATTGTATTTCAATAGAGGATATTAGAAGCGTAGGTGATATTAGCATAAAGGACGGGGTAGGTACATTCTTATAGATCTTTTAACAATGTTATTGACGTCATGATAGATAAGCCGTAGTCGTACTGCCTAATTATAGCTTTTAGTCTAGGGCCGTATCGACCTTCCTTTTATATTAGAGCCTCGTCGATCTACTATAATTAGTTGTAGTAGCTAGTAGTTCTATAAGCGGCGATCAGAGAGAACATATGATACAGTAAGTATTTTCTCCTCTTGCTTCTGTATGCTGTTCAGTAATCTACAGACTGGAGGTAGTGAAACCCGAGGTTTTACCCTTGGCTACTACTTGTATTTATTATGATATTGATATTAATAACATATATGTATACAATAATACTAACTTGACCATCAGAGATTATACAGACTTGATAGGCTATAAACCATCAAATCAATACTAAAATGAATCGGAAACAGAAGGAAAATACACGCGAGGAAAATGGTCAGCGTGCGGAGGCAGAATCCTTGCATTTACTCTTCAACAAGCAATTATCCTGTCCAGGTTGTGGGGCCTCTGACACCGTACGTGGTGCCTTCATAAAGGATTGTGCTGGTAAGAAGGATGAGCATGGAAGACGATATCGGCGCTTTGTTTGTCGTGTTACATCAAGTTGTAAAAAGTCAATTGGTGTTACAGAGTTTCTACAAATTTGTAGACCTGTAATGGAAAAATGCTCTCTGCTCAGTACTCCTACTGTTGTAGCCTCAGGTACGTAAATTTAATCATACTTATCATCTCTGCCTGATTTCAATTATTATATTATTATATGGTTAATCAGTCCAATGTTAAGAATCTTAACGTATTGGTGGGGCATCATTACTGACAATTGTTGATAGAAAATCAACCGCAACAAGTTCGACTCCCTAGTAGAAGGCTACATAGTAAAGATATAACAATTCTCAATAACAGAGTTGTAACTCAACAGATACAACATAGCATCTCGGTATATCCCCAAATTCTGATCCTCTTCTACAAGCAACTTCTTATAAATTTCAGTATATATATTTATATATATTTTCCACATGATTGTTTTACTAAGTTTAATATTTGTCTTATAACAGGTTGCGGACCAAGGTGCACCTAAGATATCTCCTGGAATCACATACACAGAATGGAATGATTTTATCAGTGCTGATACTGAATGTAAGTTAATCACCTGTTGAAAATAAAGGTATTCTTTTTGTTACCTGCATAAATATCTGCTACGTATTTTAGGTTACAATATAGTTAAACTATCATCTTACTCTGACTAATGTGTACAATTTGATATAGATAAAAAGACTGAAGAAAAAGCAAGAAAGGAGTTGTGGGATGAGATATTGATTCATTGCAATGAGCTTCACCAGGCTCGGCAGGACATTCTGGACTTGAAATGCCAGTTATCTGACATTCATCCTACATCCAACCATGATACCAACTCTTCGGCAACTACGCAACCAATATTAAACGAACCGAATACCAATACAAATTTTAGTAGGAGTCTGGACACTTCTTCGCCCACCTTACAACTCTTGAACATGGATACCACTGCTGTCAACCCGGGTCCTTCTCCGTTACCAGTCAGGCCTAATGCTAAATTAACCTATAGTTCTGTCTTAAGACAAGGTATATGTTCCTTATCTGCACATTACAAACAAGTTAATCTAATAACTGGTCCAGATAAACGAGATTTAAACATCACTAAGGAAGGAGGCCAGCTTAGGAAGAAAGCTTCTCAGAGAAAACGGGTCACTGCTTCAACACCCCTGTATCTTGAAGGTATTCCACACATACCAATAGTTGAGGTCAAGGAACTACTCAAAGCAGCACCGATTCGAATCCAGTTACGCCATATACGAAACATTTCCTGGATCGATCGTCGTATTGTTGAATTACTGGTAGATACCAACCACTTACTTCATATAAGGAACCGCTTAGAGAATCATTCCAAGTACAAGGTTAACAGATCATTTGATCCTCTCAAGCCTAGTTCTTTTAACTGGGAAGGTGACCCATTACCAGAATCCCAGGAGGCAGTCCTAAAGAGGAACTTTGTAGAAAGACTTGCAGCTTCAATTGCTTCAAGCACAAATCATGCAACCCGTCAGCATGTAATGAGTTGGTCACAAAATCGCGGTCTCGGAACTCAGTTGAAGGATCAATTGAATAAGCGTGGTATTCAGATTTCTCAGTCTCCTATCAACAATATTGCTGTAACGCCTGCAGTCAATACTACCTGTCATAAAGCGTCTCAAAATTCATCCTTTACCTCCCCAGATACTATTGCATATCAGACATCGTCATCACGCAAGAGGCGGCTCTCATTAACAGCTGATTTTACCCCGTAATACTCCTCAACTCTGTCATATATTAAAATTCTCTGATCTAATTAAGATATTATAGGTTGAATTCATCCTCTCGAAAGTCCAAAAAACAATTGGTATTAAAGCCAAGTCCCGTCCTAATCGATTCTGATTAATGTATCACATTGGATATCTCAATACAAACTCCCTGGATAACAGGAAGTTTGAACAGGCAATCAGCCTTCTCGAAACATCCTTCGACTTTCTCTTTATTGCTGAGCATTGGTATCAGCATCACGCTACACGTCTCGCTCATCCCCTTGTCCACAGCTCTACCGTTCGCCGTAACTCAAAGATCAACACACGACCTCAGGGCCGCCATCACGGCGGTATTTACCTTCTTGTTAAACCTTATCTACGCTCTGTTATACAGCAAACCATTTGCACACATGACTCGATCACCGTTGCTCTACCAGGCCTCCGATTTGCTGGAGTCTACTACCCACCATATTCCCTTCAACTAGCCGATATTCAGTGTGATCTGGATACGATTGGGTCCGTTGACTTCCTTGTCGGTGATATAAATACCAGATTCCACTGTGATTCACCTCTCTTCCAAGTACTGCTCCTACATTACAACCTCGATCTATTCTCTTTCAGACCTGGGCTATCGATCAGCACATGTTTCATCTCTCTGATACAGCAAATCATAATACGGTCGATAGAATTCCTGATCATACTTTTGCAAAAGAGGAAATCCGCCATCTCATTCAACTCAACCTGATAGCTACAAATTCTATTGGCTTTCGAACTGATCACCAATACCTACTGCATCTTCAGGTACACAAAAACACCAACTCGATTGATCTTGATTCCGACCAGCCGTCCGGTCCACCGACTTTCCCATTACCTGAAACTCCAACACGATTTCATATACAACGTCTTCGAAACTCTAAGACAGCAGCTAAATATAGGAAAGCTTGTTGTCTTATGGATTCTCTATCTTTATCCTACAAAGGTTCTGAGAACTTTGATGTTGATATGCTTGACCTCCTCCTGTGCTCTTCATTGCAGGCAATTGCCGAAGTCGTACTTGGAACCTACCAACCAAATGAGTCACGCAAACGGCCAGATCTGGTTAGCAAGAAACTTGTTTGTAACCATGATATGCAGTCCAGTATTCAACTACTCCATCGTGCCCAACGTGCTTCTGCAGCTACAAGACCTATAATTAGCTCTTCTCCAACTAGTACTCCTATTGAAGAATGTACTAATCACTATCGAAATATCTTCAATCGATCACCAAACCAGTCTTCTCAAGTTACACCACCTTCCCTCCAGAATATGGACTTCATGGCAAGTAGTCCATCTTCCACATCCGACTCTTCCATTAATCACCACGTGGATTACACTCAACTACACTCTATGGTTCCAGACGATGATACTGTTCTAGCATGTGGTCTTGTCGCTAAACTTTCTCCTGATGCAATCCAAGCCCAAATTCAGCAAATGTCAACCAGCACTTCAGGTGGCATGGATGGTATAACAGTTACAATGCTACGCCATCTACTTGATACCACATTTCCCCAGATACTCAGTACCCTCTACCTAGCCTGTATAAGGTCAGGAACAACTCCCACACGTTGGAACCACAGTGTCATCTATCCACTTTCTAAAGATCCTGGCAAACCATATACCGCTAGCAATTCACGACCAATCAGTCTGATCTGTATCTTCCGCAAGATATTCGAATCAATCCTTCTTCCTTCCGTACGTGGGTCTGGTGATATGACATATTCACCAGTTCAAGCAGGATTCCGATCTGGATACTCAACCTTAACCAATGCTCTTACCCTGCATCACCTGATTGAGGAACGAATGGCACCCCATGTGGTCTTCCTCGACTTTGCCTCCGCATACGACAAGGTTAGCTGGACCTTTTTGGAAGTTGAATTACGCAAACAAGGAATAAATCCCTTGATATTACAACTGATATATCAACTGATGTATCACAATATGTCCTTCTCTATTGTTGTTAATGGTTGCCTATCCCAACGTCAACCTAGGACTATTGGCCTCCTGCAAGGATCACCTCTATCCCCTATTCTTTTCAATAGATTTGTCAACAGCCTTCTTGTGTCTCTCAACTACTCCAGTCTAGCGAGGCTTCCCAGTGCTCTGTTCTTTGCCGACGATGGAGTGGTAATGTCACCAACAGCTCGTGGTGTACAAAGTCATCTTAACACCTGTGACAAGTGGGCTAATAATCATGGCATGTCATTTAACATCGCCAAATGTGGCTACCTCTTTACTGGCAAAGGAAAGGAGACTTGGATCTTGGATGACCTCTATCTTGACAACCTACCTATTCCGCGAGTCACATCCTACAAGTATCTCGGTGTTTTATTCAATGAGACTGGAATTGACTTTACGGCTCAGGCACAGATGTTATCAACAAAGGTATTGAAGCATATTGGTGCTCTTACCTGGTATTCAGATACATGGACTCCCCGAATTCGATACAACATCTTTAAGTCAATTGTGTCACCTACAATGGAATATTCCTTACCACTCCTCTACGCTGCTTTCCTGCGCGACCGACAGTCTCAAAGTTGGAAGGTTATTGAGAATACATATTCGAAATGTATTACCTGGATTGCTGGCGGTCGTGCCAACAGACCTCATGTCACCTGCAACCTCCTAGGCCTTCTCCCTTGCCAACAACGTGCTCAATACCTCCTTGGTCGCTTCTATCTACACCTCCTTACCATGAATCAACAAAATCCACTCTCATCAATTCTCCAACACTATCAGTGGTATCCTAAATCATCAAGGATCCAGAAGATTCCTCGACAGTCTTACCTTATCTACCACTTTCTCAATCCACCCTCCTGCTTTATACCCTTACTCTCACCAATTCCAAATTTGATTCCTCTACCACAGGGTGTTCGAGGAGAGTTAGACAAGAAACTCCGTGCAGAAAAGCATCAACAGAATCTCGAAATCGGACCAAAGCCACCCAAGTTGCTTACAATTACCTCCCTGAGTACGCGGATTCCAGATCTAGATTGCGACCGAGTACTTGATGCACCTGCTACCGATCAACAACAATTCTTTGCCTGGCGACGGGGAGTATTTGGTTGGGGCCGCAAGTGTCCCTGCGGTGAGCTGTTTACCCGAGGTCATGCCAAATGCATGCCATTCACCGGAAATCTCTTGTCTGTACAGGAGCAAGTACTCTATACTCTGGATCAGCAGATCTTGGGTGACGATATCAAGTACACCATCATGGACTTTTTACTCAACCAAGGAATATGGGACCGTGCACACATCCTTCTCGACTTCTGGCATACCTCGATGGCTAATATACTCAAACCCGATCCTCAACCTCCTCCTATAACCTGATCTTACCATCCACCATGTATTATTCTTATAAAACGTCCAGAACTCGACTTCTCCTTCTTCATCGGTCACCTATCTTTAACAGTTATCCTACTTGGTATCTCTTATCCTGCTTTCCTGTTCTTTCTCTCTCTCTTTTCCTCTGTTTTTTTACTATATTTCCTCTTACTTCTACTCTTTATTCTCTGATTTTCTACTGCTTTATTATGCATCCCATCTCTACTCCTTTCTTATACTTCTTTTTTATCACTTTCATCACATCTAATTTTCTTCTACTTTACTCGTGATATGCATTTCCTTTATCTTTCTACTTTTTCTTCTAAAAGTTCTACTCCTTGTTTGACTTGGCCATGTGGTGAGGCCTTGTATCACGCATCTCATGCATCCTAGTTGTGTAGTTCATGGATGGACTAGAATCACTCTTTGTTGATTCCTTCAGTACCTCCTGTAACTCACAAATGCTGGCACTTTTGTACTGGCACTGGGATCACTACTCTATAATAGTAAGTACCCCTTTGGTACTACTGTTGTCCTGCTGGTACGGTGACTCTTATCTCATTGTAGCTTGGATTGTGCTTGTACTCTTGTTGCTTGCTTCTTCGCTAGTGTTGATGTTGTCTTACCTGCTAGTACTTTCGTGTTGACTGTGTAGGTTAGACCTGCCTTTCTGTGTCCACTCTCCTGTCTCTAAGTCAATCTACTTAACTCCTAACCCTAAGCCACCCTCCACCACGGCACGGACTTGTCGCCCTCACTCCGAGGAGCGGAGATAAGTGTTCCCTTACCCCCGAGGGACGATCGATAAATACTGCTCGGTCGCCCAGCGTACTGAAGAGTCTTTAAGAAAAGACGAAACAAGCAATCCTGTTCCTTCCATCATCGTCGCGAACACTTGTCTACCCTCCTCGCCTTTCAACAAACTCTTTTTGCTCCCGCCTTTCTTTCGCCCCGCGAAAAGCTGCACTTCACGCTCAGTGTAGTGTGTCCTAACCCTAACCCTAAGAAGCGAAACGATCGACCACCCTACCCCGTGGTATCGTCTACACCTTACTTGCACCAAACTACTCTTCTTGCTCCTCTGCTCTTTCTGCCCCGCAGAACCGACACCAGGCATTCCTGCATAGTGTGTCCTAACCCTAAGTCACCTTAACACGTGTGACAAGTGGGCTAATAATCATGGCATGTCATTTAATATCGCTAAATGTGGTTACCTCTTTACTGGTAAAGGAAAGGAGACTTGGATCTTGGATGACCTCTATCTTGACAACCTCCCCATTCCGCGAGTCACATCCTACAAGTATCTGGGAGTGTTATTTAGCGAGACTGGGATTGACTTTGACGCTCAGGCACTGATGTTATCTACCAAGGTATTGAAGCATATTGGTACTCTCACCTGGCATTCAGACACTTGGACTCCACGAATTCGATACAACATCTTTAAGTCAATTGGGTCACCTGCGCTCGAATATTCCTTACCCCTCCTCTACGCTAATTTCCTACGTGACCGCCGGTCTCAGAGTTGGAAAGTTATTGAGAATACATATTCTAAATGTATTACCTGGATTGCTGGTGGTCGTGCCAACAGACCTCATATCACCTGCAATCTCTTAGGCCTTCTGCCTTGCCAACAACGTGCTCAATACCTCCTTAGTCGCTTCTATCTACACCTCCTTTCCATGAATCAACACAATCCACTATCAGCAATTCTCCATCACTATCAGTGGTATCCGAAATCATCAAGAATCCAGAAGATTCCTCGACAGTCTTACCTTATCTACCACTTTCTCAATCCACCCTCCTGCTTCATCCCATTACTTTCACCAATTCCGAATTTGATTCCCTTACCACCTGGTGTTCGCCCAGAGTTAGACACCAAACTGCGTCAGGAAAAGCATCAACGGATTATCGAACTTGGGCCAAAACCACCCAAGTTACTTGTTATCACCTCCCTGAGCAAGCGGATTCCCAATCTAGATTGCGACCGAGTACTTGATGCACCAGCTACTGATCAACAACGATTCTTTGCCTGGCGACGGGGAGTATTTAGTTGGGGCCGCAAGTGTCTCTGTGGTGAACTCTTTACCCGCGGTCATGCCAAATGCATGCCATACACTGGAAATCTCTTGACGGTTCAGGAACAAGCACTCTATACTCTGGATCAGCAGATCTTAGGCGACGATATCAAGTACACCATAATGGACTTTCTACTCAACCAAGGAATATGGGACCGTGCACGCATCCTTCTCGACTTCTGGCATACCTCGATGGCAAATATACTGAAACCGATCCTCAACCTCCTCCTATAACCTGATCTTACCATCCACCATGTATTCTTCTTATACAACATCCACAACTCGACTTCTCCTTCTTCATCGGTCACCTATCTTTAACAGTTATCCTACCTGGTATCTCTTATCCTGCTTTCCTGTACTTTTTCTCTCTCTTTTCCTGTGTTTTCTTACTATATTTCCTCTTCTACGCTTTATTCTATTATTTTCTTCTATTTTATTATCTATCTCATCTCAACTCGGTTCTTATCCTTCTTCTTTATCACTTTTATCATATCTGATATTCTCCTACTTTGCTTGTGATATGCATTTCCTTTATCTTACTTTGTTTTCTTCTAAAAGTTCTCCTGCTTGTTTGACTTGGCCATGTGATGAGGCCTTATATCACACATCTCAAGCATCCTGATGGTATAGTTCATAGATGGACTGGAATACATCTTTGATTATTCCTTCATTTCCTCTATTTACTCACGAGTATTGGTACACTTGTACCGGTACTGGGAATGCTACTCTCTTGCAGTTAGTACCTCTCTGGTACTACTGCCCCGCTCCTGGTATGGTGTTGTCTGTCTCTCCTTGGCTTGGATGCTGCTTGTACTCCAGTTACTTGCTACTTGCCTGTACGGGGTGTTGCTATAACCTACTAGTATTGTCGTGTTGACTGTGTAGATTAGACCTGCTTTTCTGTGTCTGCTCTCCTGTCTCTAAGTCAATTTACTTAACTCCTAACCCTAAGGTTGAATTCATCCTCTCGAAAGTCCAAAAAACAATTGGTATTAAAGCCAAGTCCCGTACTAATCGATTCTGATTAATGTATCACATTGGATATCTCAATACAAACTCCCTGGATAACAGGAAGTTTGAACAGGCAATCAGCCTTCTCGAAACATCCTTCGACTTTCTCTTTATTGCTGAGCATTGGTATCAGCATCACACTACACGTCTCGCTCATCCCCTTGTCCACAGCTCTACCGTTCGCCGTAACTCAAAGACCAACACAAAACCTCAGGGCCGCCATCACGGCGGTATTTACCTTCTTGTTAAACCTTATCTGCGCTCTGTTATACAGCAAACCATTTGCACACATGACTCGATCACCGTTGCTCTATCAGGCCTCCGATTTGCTGGAGTCTACTACCCACCATATTCCCTTCAACTAGCCGATATTCAGTGTGATCTGGATACGATTGGGTCCGTTGACTTCCTTGTCGGTGATATAAATACCAGATTCCACTGTGATTCACCTCTCTTCCAAAGTACTGCTCCTGCATTACAACCTCAATCTATTCTCTTTCAGACCTGGGCTATCGATCAGCACATGTTTCATCTCTCTGATACAGCAAATCATGATACTGTCGATAGAATTCCTGATCATACTTTTGCAAAAGAGGAAATCCGCAATCTCATTCAACTCAACCTGATAGCTACAAATTCTATTGACTTTCGAACTGATCACCAATACCTACTGCATCTTCAGGTACACAAAAACACCAACTCGATTGATCTTGATTCCGACCAGCCGTCCGGTCCACCGACTTTCCCATTACCTGAAACTCCAACACGATTTCATATACAACGTCTTCGAAACTCTAAGACTGCAGCTAAATATAGGAAAGCTTGGTGTCTTATGGATTCTCTATCTTTATCCTACAAAGGTTCTGAGAACTTTGATGTTGATATGCTTGACCTCCTCCTGTGCTCTTCATTGCAGGCAATTGCCGAAGTCGTACTTGGAACCTACCAACCAAATGAGTCACGCAAACGGCCAGATCTGGTTAGCAAGAAACTTGTTTGTAACCATGATATGCAGTCCAGTATTCAACTACTCCATCGTGCCCAACGTGCTTCTGCAGCTACAAGACCTATAATTAGCTCTTCTCCAACTAGTACTCCTATTGAAAAATGTACTAATCACTATCGAAATATCTTCAATCGATCACCAAACCAGTCTTCTCAAGTTACACCACCTTCCCTCCAGAATATGGACTTCATGGCAAGTAGTCCATCTTCCACATCCGACTCTTCCATTAATCACCACGTGGATCACACTCAACTACTCTCTATGGTTCCAGACGATGATACTGTTCTAGCATGTGGTCTTGTCGCTAAACTTTCTCCTGATGCAATCCAAGCCCAAATTCAGCAAATGTCAACCAGCACTTCAGGTGGCATGGATGGTATAACAGTTACAATGCTACGCCATCTACTTGATACCACATTTCCCCAGATACTCAGTACCCTCTACCTAGCCTGTATAAGGTCAGGAACAACTCCCACACGTTGGAACCACAGTGTCATCTATCCACTTTCTAAAGATCCTGGCAAACCATATACCGCTAGCAATTCACGACCAATCAGTCTGATCTGTCGCTTCCGCAAGATATTCGAATCAATCCTTCTTCCTTCCGTACGTGGGTCTGGTGATATGACATATTGACCAGTTCAAGCAGGATTCCGATCTGGATACTCAACCTTAACCAATGCTCTTACCCTGCATCACCTGATTGAGGAACGAATGGCACCCCATGTGGTCTTCCTCGACTTTGCCTCCGCATACGACAAGGTTAGCTGGACCTTTTTGGAAGTTGAATTACGCAAACAAGGAATAAATCCCTTGATATTACAACTGATATATCAACTGATGTATCACAATATGTCCTTCTCTATTGTTGTTAATGGTTGCCTATCCCAACGTCAACCTAGGACTATTGGCCTCCTGCAAGGATCACCTCTATCCCCTATTCTTTTCAATAGATTTGTCAACAGCCTTCTTGTGTCTCTCAACTACTCCGGTCTAGCAAGGCTTCCCACTGCTCTGTTCTTTGCCGACGATGGAGTGGTAATGTCACCAACAGCTCGTGGTGTACAAAGTCATCTTAACACCTGTGACAAGTGGGCTAATAATCATGGCATGTCATTTAACATCGCCAAATGTGGCTACCTCTTTACTGGCAAAGGAAAGGAGACTTGGATCTTGGATGACCTCTATCTTGACAACCTACCTATTCCGCGAGTCACATCCTACAAGTATCTCGGTGTTTTATTCAATGAGACTGGAATTGACTTTACAGCTCAGGCACAGATGTTATCAACAAAGGTATTGAAGCATATTGGTGCTCTTACCTGGTATTCAGATACATGGACTCCCCGAATTCGATACAACATCTTTAAGTCAATTGTGTCACCCACCATGGAATATTCCTTACCACTCCTCTACGTTGCTTTCCTGCGTGACCGACAGTCTCAAAGTTGGAAGGTAAGTGACAATACATATTCGAAATGTATTACCTGGATTGCTGGCGGTCGTGCCAACAGACCTCATATCACCTGCAATCTCTTAGGCCTTCTCCCTTGCCAACAACGTGCTCAATACCTCCTTGGTCGCTTCTATCTACACCTCCTTTCCATGAATCAACAAAATCCACTCTCAGCTATTCTCCAACACTATCAGTGGTATCCAAAATCATCAAGAATCCAGAAAATTCCTCGACAGTCTTACCTTATCTACCACTTTCTCAATCCACCTTCCTGCTTCGTACCGTTACTCTCACCAATTCCAAATTTGATTCCTCTACCACCGGGTGTTCGAGGAGAGTTAGACAAGAAGCTCCGTGCCGAAAAGCATCAACAGATTCTTGAAATCGGACCAAATCCACCCAAGTTACTTACAATCACCTCCCTAAGCAAGCGGATTCCAGATCTAGATTGCGACCGAGTACTTAATGCACCTGCTACCGATCAACAACGATTCTTTGCCTGGCGACGTGGTGTATTTGGTTGGGGCCGTAAGTGTCCCTGCGGTGAACTGTTTACCCGAGGTCATGCCCAATGCATGCCATTCACAGTAAATCTCTTGACTGTACAGGAGCAAGTACTCTATACTCTAGATCAACAGATCTTGGGTGACGATATCAAGTACACCATCATGGACTTTTTACTCAACCAAGGAATATGGGACCGTGCACGCATCCTTCTCGATTTCTGGCAATCCTCGATGGCCAATATCCTGAGACCTAATCCAGAACCTCCTCCCATAACCTGAGATTACTACCCGTTATCGATTCATTCTATATCACTTCTAAGATCACCCTTATCCGGTTTCCTTCATCATCAATCCTCTCCTCTTCAACCTACCTGGCACTTCACATTTCTCTTTCTTATACTGTCTCTTTTTTTTTTCCTCACTTTATTTCCTATATCTTCTCTTACTTCCATACTTTCTACTATTGCTTTCTACTTTCTGATTTTTCCTTCCAACTCTACTCAGTCCTTATACTTCTTCAAGTTCTTTATCACTTTCATCACTTATCATTTTCTTCTGCTTTACTTCCAATATGCATTTCCTTTATCTTACTACATTTTCTTCCACTTTACTCACAATATGCATTTGCCTTATCCTACTACATTTCCTTCTAAAAGTTCTCGTTCTTATTTGACTTGGCCATGTGGTGAGGCCTTGTATCCCACATCTCAAGCGTCCTGGTTAAGCTGTTCACAGATGGACTGGAATGCATCTTTGATTATTCCTTCTATGCCTCTTGTGACTTATAAGTACCGGTACTTTTGTACCGGTACTGGGACTGCTACTGTCGTGCAGTTAGTACCCCTTTGGTACTACTGCCCCGCTTCTAGTATGGTATCTCCTATCTCACTGTAGCTTGTGTCATGGTTGTGCTCTTGTTACTGCCTGCTTTGCTGCTGCTGATGTGGCTCTACCTACTGGTATTTTCGTGCTGGCTGTGTAGATTAGACCTGTTTTTTCTGTGCCTACTCTCCTGTCTCTAAGATTCAATCTACTTAACTCCTAACCCTAACCCTGGCTTGGATGCTACTTGTACTCCTGTTACTTGCTACTTTCCTGTACGGGGTGTTGCGATAACCTACTAGTATTGTCGTCTTGACTGTGTAGATTAGACCTGCTTTTCTGTGTCTGCTCTCCTGTCTCTAAGTCAATTTACTTAACTCCTAACCCTAACCCTAATTAAGCGGATCTTAATTATATAAAAAAAAAGTTCTAAAGCTAAAAATTAATATTTCTTGTTTTCATTTTGGTGTGGTGTTGCTGTAACATCTTGTGTTACCATTGGGAATTTCTGACCCTGAGTTTGTTCATAGAGGATTTTTCACCCGCACAAATAGACGCCATGCGATAAGAACCATCGCATGGTCGCCGACCTCGCCTGCGGTGAAAAACTCCCTTCACATAGATATTTTCTCGAGATCGAGAAAATATCAAACACGTCTGGTTTCGCCCGAAAAATATGGGCAAACTTAACAGTGGAGCGCCTCCCGGAGGTGACCGCGGAAAAGAACTCCAATTGGTGACCCCTGGTGCGAAATCCACTTGAGGTGCGTGGGGGGCTACGGCCGCCCCACAGCCCTCTTGCGGCTCGGTCGGGGTGTTGGGATGGGACTGTACGTTTCGCGTGAACCCCTAGGGGGTCCACCAAAAGACTATCCACCGTGGAAGAAAGGTGAGTGCCCCTCCCTTTCTCGGCGCGCTGATGAGTCTCCATCAAGGTAGACGAAACACTACCCGGTGATATAAAGCGATACCGCCTCCCGCAGAGGAGCCAGCTCGCTATTCACCAGTGTCCGCGCTTCCCTACCTTATTTACACACAAAAAAGATTTTTGCTCATTAGCATACCGTGCCCTTCTGATTTACTGCTAAGTAAATATATCCTCGACGGGACCTTCGGCCCCGTCTTCGGTAATAGTAAATGTAGAGAGGTCATGAATATAGAAGTTTTTACAAACTTTAAATTCAACCTTAGCTTATGAATGAGGTTACTAGAAGGAGACTCTTATTACATATCCAATTGTGGCATCTGTATTATGCAGGTTAGACTGAAATCAACTTTGACACAAAACAAATAATAGTACTACCTTAAGTACAAAAATGTGCGCAACTTCGCATTTTTCAACCTTTCCTAATTGAGCTTAGACTCTTATCCGATATTACTGGACTAGTCTTGATGTTATATTTAAAATTCTAGGTTCTAGACCTTCATACTGCAGGAGTAGTACTCTATTCTACATGAAAAACTACTAGTTAATCTAGAGAAATCACAAATATAGAACTTTTTACACTCTTCAAATTGAACCTTAGCTCATGAAATAGGTTACTAGAATGGGACTGTTATTATATATTCAATTGTGTCATCTTTATTATTCACGTGAGACTGAGATCAACTTTTACACAAGACATATAATAGCTTAACCTTAAGTACAAAAATGTGTGCAACTTTGTATTTTTTAACCTTTCCTAATTGAGCTTTAACAGTTACTAGATGTTACGAGACTAGTCTTGATCTTATATTTAATATTGCAGCTTCTGATTAGGAATACAGGAGCTCTAATCCTAGTTTTTACCTTAATGATTACTTGTACCTAAAGAGAATTTACCAACAGCATAATTTTTACCCTCTTTAAATTGAACCGCAGGTATCACCAGAGGTTGTTAGAATAACACTATTATTATATATTCACTTCTTGCATCTGTGAAATATAGGATTTAAAAAGCCGGTGTTTTGTTGAAACGAACTTATATCCTATCTTATGTACCAAACTGCTTGCAACGTCACATTTTTCAAAATTTCTTAATTGTGCCTAGATTGTGGCCAGATGATCCTAGACTGGTGGTGATCTCTAATTTAAAGTTGCACCTTCTGAATAGTAATACTTGAGTAGTTGGTCTAGATTTTACAGGTAAAATTACTAGCAAATAAAGAGAATTTACCATGATGGAAAGAATTACACTTTTCAAATCAAACACCAGGTATCAAGAGATGTTATAAGAGTAGCACTATTATTGTGTATTCAGTTGTAGTATCTTTCTTTTATTCCCTCTACAATGCTGCAGTTTTACAGAAATGATCTTATTCAATATACTAAGTTCACTAAGATAGGAATTTTTACCCCCTTGAAATTGATTCTCACCTATTATCATAGGTTAAATGAGCTGGACTGTCATCATATATTCAATTGATACATCTATAATGTGTAGGCTAAACAGAACTTACCTTTTGGTGAAATAAACCTTTATATTTAGTTAAGTACAAAAATATCCTTAATATTACACTTTTCAATCTATATCATGCTCAAAACATGCTTGATTTGTCAAGTTAAAAAATCATATACTTAATTACAGGCTAATACCTAAGCTTCGAGTCAAACTTCTTTCCTTCTTTACTTTCTTATGGCCTCCTACTTTTGTTACTAAGCTAGTCCTTAACCTTTTTCTACACAAATCTACTACAAACCTTAAAAACAAGCATAGTAGCTAAAACAACTATGATTCTCCACTTTGAAAAAGATTTACTTTGAATTCCCTTCTACTATATCACCATAAGCATATTTTACTATTACTTACGTTTTTCAAATCTCTAACCTTTTTCTTCCTATATACATTATTACTATTGATCACATTTTCAACATTACTTACATTTCTGTCCATATACATATTTTTACTATTTTATACATTTTCATTACTACACATATTTTTCCTATCCTATACATTGCTACCATCATATCAAACTTTCTTATTATAACTAATTTTACTCTCTAACCTATTTTCATTATCATATACATTTTTCTCAACACACTCTTTTTTACTATCATATAATAATTACTAGTCTTTTTCAATATTATATTTTGTAAAACTGGAATGGCTAATTTTTAAATATGGAGTACTGTAAGAAATTGGAAAGTAAAAAATGTAAAAAAAAAAGTGTGGTGGCTGTTCTCATACTGAGATGTACACTTAATTGTAACATTTGCTAGGAAATATTTTTTTTTCACTGTAAAAAGTATGAGATGTACAATACATTTTAGCCACAACAACAAGGAGATGGCACAATTTTCAATCCACAACAACTTTTTCAATTTTCAATTAATTAAAATGGGATAAAGTTATTTCAATTATTTGACTCAAGCTGATCTTAATTATATAAAAAAAAAGTTCTAAAGCTAAAAATTAATATTTCTTGATTTTATTTTGGTGTGGTGTTGCTACAACATCTTGTGTTACCATTGGGAATTTCTGACCCTGAGTTTGTTCATAGAGTATGAAAGTCTCTACACATCTGACTTATTGGTGCTGATAATACATGAACTGGTGCGGGGGGGGTATCAGAGGAGATGGACTTATTATAGATAGCTCGCTCAAGCTAGCCCGGTATCATCTGTTATTCACACCAAAAGTATTGCCAGTGGTTGATCGAGGGGAAAGGCGTGTCCACTACGACTACTGCAGAACATGGAACAGGAATGGACAGTTGCCCGTCCTTGGAACCATTCCAGAGTGGGCTAAGTGCTCAGGTCATCGGGGGCGGGACAAGTACCCATGTTATGAAGGAGCTGTGTCGAGTGGGGCGGGATAAGTACCCATGTCGAGGAAGGCGGGATAAGTACCCATGTCAATGGAGACGGGATAAGTACCCATGGCAATGGAGACGGAATAAGTACCCATGTCAATGGAGATGGGATAAGTACCCTGGTCTTTGGGAAGTGGAGAGGGTGCCCGAGAGCATGAAGGGCAGGAGAGACACCCTCATTCACTTGGAGCGGGATAAGTACCCTTGTCAGGCAATAGCGGGAAGGGTGATCATGCTAGAGCTAATGCAGAATAGCGGTGGATTCACGACGCCTGAGAGCAAAGTAGGATGTGTGGGTAATGCTTTGGCACGCCTAACCGGGAGAATTTGCTGGCTAAGTATGAGGTGTATACAGATCGGATGGGTAGGTTATCGAACTACATGTTAATTTGTTTATTATGATTATTATGAATATTGATATGTAGGATATACGGCGGTGGGTCACGATTGGATCTAGTTAAAAGAGTGAACACAAGTGGAGCACGGTGCGGAGATGAGATGAAGAAAGTGCTTGTGAGGAATGGGTGGGGTGAACCGCAGTAACTAAACCTGTATGCAGATTGAAACAATTATGAAGAATGGCTTGTTATGACTTTAATACACGATCAATTAAAGCTAATTGGGAGAGATTGTGAGAAGGGGGTGTTCCAGTGGAGTAAACTACATGCTACTTGGGGAGGTTATTGACTACTGTGAACGGTACGCAGAAGTGAATAGTCAACGGTAAAAATGGTATGGGGAGCAGGAATGAGGTAGTAGAGGAAACGCGTATGCCTAGGCTAGCGTATGTCAGGACTGGGATAACAGTGATCTGGTGTGGCCCAGGAGGACGAAACAAAGATGGTACGGGTGCTTGGGAAACCAGGTTCCTGGGAGCGAGATCTAGCAGAAAACGCACATATCGTGTGAGGAGCCATGGTGGGCGGCGTGATGAGGAGAGATCTATTGCCCATTGAGCTGGGGAGACTGAAGAGGGTTGTGGGTGCTAAGCAAGATTTGGGGGATGGGATGGGTGATGTAGCGAGACTGAGCTTTGCCGTTTCGGGTAGGAACGACAGGTATCCTCGGTAACATGGCAGGCATCCTCTGAGACGTCCTGCGCGCTAGTCGTGGAGCTTGCGAGACCCGGTAGCATTACCTTAGGTCAACAGCATTGGTGTTTGTCGGGTTTTTGAAAAATGTCGATGGCATAGGTAGTTGTCATGTTTTTGAAAAAAGTTGACAGCTTAGGGGGTTGTCGTGTTTTTGAAAAAAGTCGACACCTTAGGTGGTTGTCGGGTTTTTGAAAAAAGTCGACACCTTATGTGGTTGTCGGGTTTTTGAAAAAAGTCGACACCTTATGTGGTTGTCGGGTTTTTGAAAAAAGTCGACAGCATTGGCGCTGGTCTCCTCCTAATACATAGTAGACAGACAAGGTATATTAACACTCCAATATCTGGTATTTATCATGGTATATAGCTTACCCCCATTAGTTTTCTTGACCTGCCTGATCTTTCTTATCCTTTCCTACACATCACACAATACTACAAACCTATTCAGCCTTGGATCATGGTATGTTGTTTAAAAGAATTTATTCTTTATTTATTATCTTTACAGATCGTTCAATTGGTATAACGCTTACTCTATCTTACAGGATACCAAAGAACTTTTGACACTAGTGGTTGACAACTTACATCTCCTGATCACAGATGAGGCATTGCAAACAATTGCCGGACATAGACTTGTAAGTTACGAGACTTGTATCTTCCAATCTAAATTTTTCTAATTGTCAATTGGGAAATAGTCACAGGATCTGGTACCAGGAATTGTTCGCCACTGGCCACAAGATGTGGCTATGAGAGTTATTAGTACATTGCATGGAGGCCAAGGTAGAAGTGCTGGCATGTCTACTCCAGAAAAAGATGGAAGTGAATCACAAACTTCTCAAATGACAGAGACTGTTATTGTCAGAGGACATGGTAAGTACCACTAATAGTGTGCTCATTTTAGATATATATAGAATATTTGTCCAAGTATGGTAATGTATTCCAACAGATAGCTAACAAGTAGTTTGCTTCAGATATAGTTAGTCAGGAGGATACAGTCCGATCACCTTGTGGGAGCACTGGAAATTCTGTGGAATATGAGGACTCGGATGCAACAATGATTGCCGCGTTGGACCAAAGTAAGTACTCAGATTAATATTGGAAGATGACGTGATTTCGGAATTTTTGAAACTAATATTGTTCAAACTATCTTAGTTGTTGGTAATGACGAGCAGGAAGACAGATCATCAATTAGTATTACGACGTCCACTCCTGACTACCAGTCTGGTCTGCGGAAACGTATAGCACCAGTTGCTCCATGAAGCAACCAAGCTGCGAAGCATTCCCGAACCAATTCAAGCGACATTGTCCAACCTACCTTAGATTTGGCCGAAATACGGATTGAGCACTCACGTGGTACTTACCAATACCTTGAATCCGCTAAACTGCTTCTTATTGATAATTGGAAAACCAATAAACCTTATGACGGATTCCAACTGACGGAACGCGATATCCTCTATTTGAACAACTTAGTGGAACTTATAACTCAGCCTATCATGGTAGTCAAGTGTATCAAGCTACTTGCAATGGTCTCACAAAACAAGCAAGCTACAACAGTCTCTATTCCTCCTATTGAGAGCCTGGTTATCTCAGTTGCTCAATCTAATGATGGTGAGAAGGCTCTTCCTACCTTACCGGTAATGGTTGAGGCCGCGAAGCGCGCCCATGATTACATAAAGCGCAGTGATCAAGATGCAAAGGAAATTCGTTTGAGGACAATTATCTCATACCTTACCCTGTATTTGGCTTTAGAGCATGGTGTGATTCCACAGCTGCGTAGTGAGAATCCTAAAATCACCGATGGACAATTACGGAAAATGAAATGGACCACATTCTACAACAAACTAGGAGGAATGAAAGCATTGGGTTCTACTTTAGCGAAGCTCAAAGATAGAGTAGGCTATGGAAAGGTACTCTGGACATGGGTGGAGGAATGTGGAATCGTCTACCTTCCTGTGTTGGCGTGCCTTGACCAGGGAATTGTCCAATTTGCCAAAGGCAATGGGATTAGGAGTATGCATGCAGAGATAATAGCCAATAAGGTAGCCACACAAGATACCTGGATTGCATTGTCACGCAGTCTTTCTGGTATAACTCTGGATTTGATTTTCGGAAAAGAATCCTTGGTCCATGGTATCCCAGATCTAGCTCGGCTCTACTTGTCGAAAGTTCAGAATGTTGGTACAGGTTCTAGATTCCAAGAGGGCCTAGTGGCAGAGTTGTGCACCGAATGTCACTACCTTACACCTGATATGTGTCAGCGTACAATTACTCTTGAGGATTCCTTACCTGGAACTATGTTCCATCACCTTGATCCAAGGATTCCAGAGTGTCCAGTTATTACATATCAATTTGAATCTATGATTCAGATCAATATTGTTAAATGGATACTCAACGCAAGTCACAACGAAACCCTTGAGCAGTCCTCACGTCCTGAATTTGATCTTCCTCTACTTTCACTTCACATTTGTGACCTGGCAAGTTTTCTTACACCTGCTTGTCCTAAGTTGGAAGTAGTATCATTTGTTACGCGCCTTTGGGACTCTGGTGCGGTTTCTGGATGGTTGGCTTTATCCCCAGAACAGTGTTCTATACTCCTTGATCACGGGTCTTCGACTACACTTCGCATTGCTTTGCCAAAGATCCTATGCTCAGAATCACGCTTTCGCAGGACCAAGTTTTTAGTCGTACCGGTTGAAGCACCAACTACCTTTTTCCTCTACGTCTTTTCCCTGGATGAGAAGAAACTTACTGTATTCCATTGGTTGGTGAATACACAGTCCAATAGTGATCTTGCGGACTTGTTAAAGGTTTTTAGCTACTTACCTCAGAGCATACAAAGCTTACTAAATTGTATTATAGGAAATGCAAAACCACCCTGCTCTTAAAAGATGGACAATTGATTTGAAGCAGCAAGATCCTAGTGGAGAGCAGGCAGTTCTATCAAAGAGAGAAGTTTGCTTGTCTATGCTCTATATGATGCGTTTCTGTCTACTCAGATTTCGATCACCAACTACGCATGATAATGATGAGGATGAATTTCTTACATTTGATCAAATCGTGCTTATCATCTTGCGTGATCTTTATACACAGAAACTGACAGCTGATCAGTGTTTGGTTCCTCTTAAAATGTAGCTAGTTCATCATGATTTCTGAAACCTTCTGTCATGTATACAACTGTTAGAATGTTAAACCTTCTGATGTACTTACAGTAGAAATCAATTGATTCTGACTATTACTTAACAGCCTTTCTGAATTTTAAGTATCTTACAATTCACTGATAATGTTATATCCTACTCAAGCTATCTAGGTATCTTTTTAAAGTAATTTTATTTATTTATTTTCATCTTTCTTATCCCTGCTTTAAGTTCTATGCACAGTCAGGATGAAGTCATATCTAACCATTGGTAGTAGTATCAAGTAACCAGAAATACTAGAGAATGCAATCGTAATATGTTTAGTAGAAGCCATCCTAGCTTTATATATTAGTGGTTCTACTTTTATAACTATAACTGCCATCTTTAGAATAGTCTTATACAAATTACAAGATACTCAATTTACTACTTTTAGCCTTTTTACACTATCCCAGAAGACTCTCTCTACTATCCATAAGATAAATTTATCTTATCTCGCAAGATAGATCCTGTCCTTATCGACCACTTCTCTACCATTATTACTGTTATAACTATGATTTTAATCCTTACTTTCCAATTTATTTACATATATTTTCACTATCAAATAACATTTACAATATTATAATTTTTTTTTTCTACTAATTTCTGTCCTCATCATAATAGCTTAACTTACTATATTATGAACTAATTTCTACTTCTATCATGACTAGAGTAATCTGTTATAATTCACTTGTAATAGGATAATTGATAATAAGATAAGGTGTATAGTTGTAGAAAAGATTAAATTATTGGTTGATTCTGAGTACCTGTATATACCTTGTAGGCAGAACTAAGTTGTAATTTTCCTTTCTAAGACCAACCTTAAGTATAGCTACAACTACTTGTATATTACTCTATATATATTTTTCTCTTCTGACCTCCATCAACCCTCTTGAATGTTTAGTTCAAATCTATGGTACTCTTATAATACAGAATATCGTTCCTTGCTTTAGCAAATTACATTCCTGCATTTCTAACTTATTTGTCTACTTTCTTCTAGTAGGTCAACCGATTCTGATCACAGTTTTGTCTTATCTTGGTTTCCTGCAGTTCTCCCTCCAGTGTTTACGTAATCTTATATCTGATGATATTCAAGTTATTTGGCTACCTCTTTTATGTTATTACTATCTATAGTAATTATGTTACAAGATATATCATGACAAGTAATTATGTAATTTAACCCTATTCCTCTCTCACTATCTATGCTAACTAAGTTAAATTATCTTCTCTAATGTGAGGAAATCTTTTAGGTAAAATTTATATACATGCATTACTTACTTCATATATCGCTATCATATCTATTCCACTCTACTACTTACATTCCTCTTTCATATCATCTCTCGATCTTACCTAATTCAATTGATTACAAAGTCTAGCTTGGGATACTTACCAGTAACGAATATTAACCCTAAGTTACCCTACAAATCCTGATATCTATACTTTCATCTCTTCTTACATTTCTAGAACACCTTTACATTTCTCATCAACTTTCTTTATTGATAAGCATCTATTGTATCAGAATCCGTTGACCAACAATCAGGAGCATATTTATCTAACTCCTGGTACCTAACAGCTAACTATACTTTATTAGGCAGTGAACTAGATTTTACTTATCAAGATAGTCTTTACTTCTCCATATCCCTATGGTATACCTTGTATTACTACTTTTTGAAGGTATGTCTAACTTCTCCTTATTAATTATGCGTTATCTTTACCATTTACATTTTCTCCACTCTTAAGATCAAATCTTTAAATCCTACTAACTCTTCTAACTTACATATTTATTATTATTACATTATTTCATCTCATAATATTATCTCGATCTTGGTACAGCGCGTTATGTATGTTTTTATTAATATTTCCTCCTGCTGCTATTCTTTATCCTGCTCATTATGCTAACATAAATTACCTACCTTGCTCAATTTACTCTTAAATTGAATTTTCATTATATACCAGGTATTGATCAGCTACTAATTTTGTCTACATTTATCATATACTAAGCTTCATTTCAGACTCAATTACCTCATACTCTTCTTACTCGTATTATTTGTCCAATTTCCTCTACCACCTTCTCCCTTATCTAATATAGCATTTGCTTTCTTTCTTACTGATGTTGCTATCTCTATGGTAGGAACGGTTTACAGGACAGTAATACTTGGAACAAGATTCGTGTTAGCAGATGTTTAAGGCCAGTTCTTTTGATTTCTTTTCCTTTATTAAACTGGAGCTTGTAATATTGAATACTAATTCTAGAAGCTAGATATTCATCTTATACTATTCCAATATCTGGTGCTAGACTGTCTAAAGTTACTTTATCTTCTTCAGTATTTCTCAAGATATACAGCATCTCCCGGTAGCAGGTTTCAAGTACTACCTTGAATAAATCAGGTAGATATTTTTTCTATGATAATATAAAGGTAAAAAGATCTTCCCGTTAGCCTCTTGTTTCGCTTTGTTCTCCTTGGTCATTTTCTACTCTCCTTGTACTTGGTTTTCTTATTCTTATCCTCTGTATCCTTTAATTTCCTCTTTTACCAATATTAATTTGCTTTTTCGTTTCACTTTTCTTCTATCACTTTTCTTACTTTTTGATTCTGGTTTTTTTTTTTTTTCCACTTTCTTTTTTTTCTTTTTTCTTCTTCTTTTATTTCTTGTTTTCTTTTACCTCTTCATCTATTTCTATTATCCTGTATTATGTGATTCTGGGGGCTCTTACTTTTACTCAATTCCCTATCATATGCTTTACTCTAGGCCGCGCTGCTTACAGATTATATCTGTGTCAGTAGGAGTATAAGTAAGTGAAAACACTTGCACTCAAGTGTGGGATGAGGTATCATCGGCTCCAGAGGTACAGCTTAGGCTCTATTCTCTATTCTCTAGCTCGACCGGAGTCTAAACTATGTACTCAAATTCCGAGTTTAAAGGAACACTCTTTGGCAAGTCTGAAGGGGACTTTTCAACCATCTCTGTGTATCAACCATACTCTTTCCTTCCCGAGTATAATGGGAACTCTGTCATGGAGTATAATCAAAAACCTTTGCAGTGATTCATTGTCAAACTCTTTTTTTCCTTGTGAGTATAAATAAAAACAAGGACTCTTTTCAGAGTATAAATGAATTTCTAAACTAAAACCTCTGTTTCTCCTTTTTTCTCTTTCACTTTTTTCTTATTTTTTCTTTTCATATTTGTTTTCGCCTGTTTTTTTTTTTATTTTACTTTTTTTTTGCAATTTTTTTGATATTTTTTGGGGTTTTTTCTTGCTTTGTTTTTTTTTCAACCTTCGAAATTTTAAAATACAAAAGAGCAGAGGCTAACGGGAAGACTTCACAGGACCACTGACTGAGTGGGAAATTTGATAGTAGATCCCCGTAGAATCAATTTCTAATTCAACAACTATATGTAGGAATTGTAGTATAAGGTACACGAAGATAGTACTTGTACAAAGTCATAGTAGGACTAGTTAACCTAATTATAATATCAGATTGTAATCTTCTTAAATACAGATTATTAAAACAACAGAGTAATAGCTATATACAGTGAATAGAAGAAATTCCTATTTAGACAAATAATATATAGCTTATATAAAAGACAAATTTAAATATGCCATCTCTCATTCCTTTTATAGCAGTAGATGTATACCTGATAATATTTTTGCTTTGACTATTGGTAGTGATTATATGTAAATGTACTAAAAATAAGGTACTGCAATGTTACAATATAATTTCTATTAATATT
>VBSK01000158.1:0-38932 GCA_006112555.1 Tuber indicum
ACATCCTCTCCCACCCGCCTTAAGTCCTAACAATAACATGACATGAAATATCAAGTAAGAGGAAACCTATTAGCACTTTGTACGCCTACATGCCACGCCACTTGGTTTCCGCCAGTATGTTGCACAATCCTTGGAAGTTGCCATTGAGGTTACCGTTTACCAGTTCTTTTCACTTATGGTGGTATGGATGCAGGCTTTGCTCCTTTGGTGGACAATCAACCGCCGCAAGTGTGAAGTAGGTAGGTGACTCATGGGTGCAGTATTGTCACATTAGGTTAGTTGCCCGTCAGCGGTTAGGGTGGTGACCAAAGCAGCATCTGGGACATTGGGTGTTCATGTGAGCCCAAAATTGAGGTAGCGTTGCCTTAAACCTTTTACAAAGATGAGAGGCCTCTGTTTGAGGCTTTATATGTGCTGTCTTTGTCCGGCAATATTGATGACCATGGTAGATGCTGCTTTGCCTGTGCGTTGGGAGGTGTCTGTGGTGAGCCACCTGGGTGGGCGGGGAAGGTAAGATGCCAGTTCTGAAACTCCTCCATCTCTGATGACAGATGTGGAACACCTCAGGAGTAGAGGGGGCTGAGGTGGGATTGCGGCGTGTATGATGACCTTAGCCAAACTTCATCTTGTCTGAGGCCAGTGCGCAGGTACTGGTGGATCTTGCTGTTTCCTCATTGCTGTTCTGTGTTGCTTGAGGACTTGTAGCCGCAGGATGTTGTCCTTAGTGAGAAAAGGACATGGTGGTTTTGGGGTGAATCAATCGTTTGGCAATAAGAGGTTCTTAATTGGCAGTGTTGAAGGCTGTTCCTTATAATGTGAGGGTGTGATGTCATCAGGGTATGCGTGCCAATCTCTTTTATGACAATCGTACGGTTCGCGTGTTTGGTCAAAAACTGGGCGTGGTGGCAGTTTTGTTTGGTGAGTGTGATGGGGGCTTCGCTAGGGAGGGTCGCTGGCCGCTTTCTGGGCCCAGGTGCGTGTCTGTGGTGGCTGAGGTGGGAGGTGGGGTGGTGTTGCCAAGGTGGTGTTGTCTATGCTGTGGTTGAGCAACAACGTTGCGCGATTGATAGGGTAAGGGCTTGCCACTTTGGTTGGTGGGGTCTTTGGTGTCTGTAATGTGGTCGTTCCTGACATACTACATGTGTGCTTCCAGGACTCCGTTGCCGTTACAACCACAGCGAAAGAAAAAACCACACCAAATTTTTCGCCGAGCCCTCACCTCATTGGTCAACCACCAATTATCACCGCTTCACCCATCCTTCTTCCCCACTTTTACAGACAAATCATCCCACTTTATTTGTTATTCCATCACCCCTATTAACTGAGTCCCTCATACAACCCCTTTGATGTCGCGCAGACCCTTGGGCAAGGGTAGGGGTGGCAAGAACCCTCTTGCCAGCCGCTTTCACCTACCAGAATCCCACCAGACCAGAGGAACATCAATCCTCCCCACCTCGCCTGACGACACCCAGATGGAAGAGGATACCCCTTCCCCTGTCCAGACAGTCGCACCCCCACCAGATTCAGAAGATGCCTGGGAAAAGGCAGTCAATGAACACATCACCTATCTACAAGAGGAACTACAAACCATGAAGACCTGCTACTGTGAACTCAAAGATACCCTCAAAGCCATGGAAGCACACATGCTAGTAGTGCAGGAACGACACATTACAGACACCAAAGACCTCCAAGCCAAAGTGGCAGCCCTTACCTCTCAAGTCGCGCACCTTGTTGCTTAACCACATCATAGCAACACCAGCTTCGCGAACACCCAACCCCCTCCCACCCAGCCACCACAGCAAACCTGGGCCCAGAAAGCGGCCAGAACCCTCCCTAGCAAGCCCCCAGCACACTCACCAAACAAAACTGCCACTGCTCCAGTTTTGACCAAACGCGACCGTACGATTGTCATTGAGAGAGATGGCACAGCACTCCCAGATGACATCAACACCCTCACCATCAGAAACGCTTTCAACACTGCAATTAAGAAGCCTCTTATTGCAACCATTGAGTTCACCCCAAACCACCATGTCCTCCTCCTTACCAAGGACAACATCACGGCTGCCCAAGTCCTCAAACAACACAGAACAGCAATTGAGGAAACAGCAAGATCCACCATACCTGCCGCTACTGGCCTCAGACAGGATGAAGTCTGGCATAAGGTCATCATACACGGCATCCCTACCACTGTTCCCTCCACTCCTGAGGGATTCAACACTGTCAAGTCAGAGATTGAGGAGTTCAACACTGGCATTCACCTTCCCCGCCCCCCCAGGTGGCTCACCACTGAATCCCAACGTACCGGCAAAGCGGCCTCCACAATGGTTATCACTATTGCTGGTAAGGACAACACGGATAAAGCCCTCAATAGAGGCCTCTCTCTCTTTGGCAAGAGGTTTAAGGTTCAACGCTACCTTTCCTTTGGCCCTGACACCCAGTGTTCCAGATGCCTTGCCTTTGGAAGCCACCCCACCCAGTGTACCGGTACTACCTACTGTGCTATTTGCACCCATGAGCACCCTACCTACCTCCACACTTGCGGCAGATCAGATTGTCCCACCAAAGGCAAACCATGTCTCCATACCATCATCAAATGCAAGAACTGCGGCCAACCCCACATGGCAACCTCCAAGGAGTCTGCAACATACCTGGCGGCAAACCAAGTAGCTGCTCAGATGCGGACAAAGGCTAATTAGGTTTCCTCTTACTTGTATTTCGTTTGTTTTATTTGTTAGGCTTAAGGCGGGTGGGAGGATTTTATTTGTAAAAAGGGGTCGTTAGCGTTATGACAGGGGGTCCAATCAAAGTTGGTACTAACATTTAGGAGACGGATATCAGGGACCAGGCGCGGGTGGCGCGCCATTTTGTATGTTAGTTGCCGCTTCATAGCCTCTGGCTCCATAAGCGTAATGAATTATAATAATAATAATAACATTCCATTAGATACCTGGTAGGTTGCGAGATCTCCATGCTTGGTAATATCTAGTGCTTTGAAGTAGATTGGGTCATGGCGGCATCCCTTGATCATTTGACTTCGGAAGGCGGTCGTGAGTTCATCTGTGGTGGTTCTGACATCGCGTGCATCTTCGATAAGAGATCCCCTAGACGGCTCAATCGGTGCTTCTTCTTCTTCTTCAAAGGTTTCATAAAGCTGGCGGCGGTGTTCAGGAATAGTGGGAGGCATAACTGAGATGATAGTTTCATTATTGAATACTCGGAGTGGTCCACCATAAAGGGGGCGTGAGTCTATCGGGGGTGTGGAAGAGGGTGGTGCAAAGGATGGTGCATGCAGGAAGGCTCCCGCTTCCTCGAGTTGTGCTGTTCTTTCGAGTTGTTCTAAGTCTTGATGACTTTTTGGGGCTGGATTTCCCACAGGGGCAGATGATCGGATCGCTGGGGGTTTCCACGGTCCTGAAGGTCTGTTACCAAACTTAATCTCAGTTTGGTGAAATGGACATGTATCTTTGTAATAGTGGGACCAATGGAGCGTGCTTTGTTCAAGCGCTTGAGGTGGCGTACTGCGGAGGGTGCAATCATCTTTCCATTCCTCTTCAAGATGTTGGCCTCGCTCTGTTCCTGCCGCAGCGTACATAGTATAGGAGAAAGTAGGGGACAGAGAGGTTGTGTTGATGCAAGCCATGACTGGTTCTTCCTCGTAGGTTGTGCTGTCGGAACTGTCGTCACTTTGTCTAGTGTGGTCATGGACAAGAGGAGGGGTTCTGGAGTGATTGGTTCTCATAGATGCGGGAGAGGGCGTCAGCTAAATAGTTGGTTCTTCCTGGGGTGTAGACTATTTTGGGGTCGTATTTGCTGATTTCTCCTATCCATCGCGTTCTTCTTCATCCAGGAACCTTTTCAGTCTTTAGATTGGTAAGGGGTTGATGGTCGGTAACAATAGTGAAGGTAGTTCCCATCAGGAGGTGGTTGAAAGCGGTAAGGGCATAGATTACTGCAAGTGCTTCCTTATCTGTGGTTCCATGGTTCATTTGCGAATTAGTGAACTTCCTGCTGTGTAATGCTGCCGGTCTCGCTTGTTCATAGGTGGGTCCTTGTCTAACCCAAGCTCCAACGCCAACATCAGAGGCATCGGTTATCAACCGACTCCGTTGCCGTTACAACCACAGCGAAAGAAAAAACCACACCAAATCTTTCGCCGAGCCCTCACCTCATTGGTCAACCACCAATTGTCACCGCTTCACCCATCCTTTTTCCCCACTTTTACAGACAAATCATCCCACTTTATTTGTTATTCCATCACCCCTATCAACTGAGTCCCTCATACAACCCCCTTGATGTCGCGCAGACCCTTGGGCAAGGGTAGGGGTGGCAAGAACCCTCTTGCTAGCCCCTTTCACCTACCAGAATCCCACCAGACCAGAGGAACATCAATCCTCCCCACCTCGCCTGACGACACCCAGATGGAAGAGGATACCCCTTCCCCTGTCCAAACAGTCGCACCCCCACCAGATTCAGAAGATGCCTGGGAAAAGGCAGTCAATGAACACGTCACCTATCTACAAGAGGAACTACAAACCATTATTATTATTATTATAATTCATTACGCTTATGGAGCCAGAGGCTATGAAGCGGCAACTAACATACAAAATGGCACGCCACCCGCGCCTGGTCCCTGATATCCGTCTCCTAAATGTTAGTAGCAACTTTTGAT
The DNA here is from genome assembly GCA_006112555.1 of Tuber indicum. NCBI lineage: Eukaryota > Fungi > Ascomycota > Pezizomycetes > Pezizales > Tuberaceae > Tuber > Tuber indicum. Next base: position 4,670 of record VBSK01000158.1, read on the forward strand.
TGGACCCCCTGTCATAACCCTAACGACCCCTTTTACAAATGAAATCCTCCCACCCGCCTTAAGCCTAACAAATAAAACAAATGAAATACAAGTAAGAGGAAACCTAATTAGCCTTTGTCCGCCTCTCAGCAGCCACTTGGTTTGCCGCCAGGTATGTTGCACACTCCTTGGAAGTTGCCATGTGAGGTTCGTTGCAGTTCTTGCACTTGATGGTGGTATGGATGCAGGCTTTGCCTTTGGTGGGACAATCAGACCTGCCGCAAGTGTGAAGGTAGGTAGGGTGCTCATGGGTGCAGATTGCACAGTAGGTAGTGCCCGTACACTGGGTAGGGTGGTGACCAAACGCAAGGCATCTGGAACACTGGGTGTCTGGGCCAAAGGTGAGGTAGCGTTGGACCTTAAACCTTTTACCAAAGAGTGAGAGGCCTCTGTTGAGGGCTTTATCTGTGCTGTCTTTGCCGGCAATATTGATGACCATGGTAGATGCTGCTTTGCCTGTGCGTTGGGTGTCTGTGGTGAGCCACCTGGGTGGGCGGGGAAGGTGAATGCCAGTGTTGAACTCCTCAATCTCTGACTTGACAGTGTGGAACCCCTCAGGAGTAGAGGGGACTGAGGTGGGGATGCCGTGGATGATGACCTTATGCCAAACTTCATCTTGTCTGAGGCCAGTGGCAGCAGGTATGGTGGATCTTGCTGTTTCCTCAATTGCTGTTCTGTGTTGCTTGAGGACTTGGGCAGCCGCAATGTTGTCCTTAGTGAGAAGAAGGACATGGTGGTTTGGGGTGAAATCAATCGTTGCAATAAGAGGTTTCTTAATTGCAGTGTTGAAGGCGTTCCTTATGTTGAGGGTGTTGATGTCATCAGGGAGTGCTGTGCCATCTCTCTTAATGACAATCGTACGGTCGCGTTTGGTCAAAACTGGAGAGGTGGCAGTTTTGTTTGGTGAGTGTGCTGGGGGCTTCCTAGGGAGGGTCGTGGCCGCTTTCTGGGCCCAGGTTTGCTGTGTTGACTGAGTGGGAGGGGGGTGGGTGTTAGCCAAGGTGGTGTTGCTATGCTGTGGTTGAGCAACAAGGTGCGCGACTTGAGAGGTAAGGGCTGCCACTTTGGCTTGGAGGTCTTTGGTGTCTGTAATGTGTCGTTCCTGCACTACTAGCATGTGTGCTTCCATGGCTTTGAGGGTATCTTTGAGTTCGTAGTAGCAGGTCTTCATGGTTTGTTGTTCCTCTTGTAGATAGGTGATGTGTTCATTGACTGCCTTTTCCCAGGCATCTTCTGAATCTGGTGGGGGTGCGACTGTCTGGACAGGGGAAGGGGTATCCTCTTCCATCTGGGTGTCGTCAGGCGAGGTGGGGAGGATTGATGTTCCTCTGGTCTGGTGGGATTCTGGTAGGTGAAAGGGGCTGGCAAGAGGGTTCTTGCCACCCCTACCCTTGCCCAAGGGTCTGCGTGACATCAAGGGGGTTGTATGAGGGACTCAGTTGATAGGGGTGATGGAACAACAAATAAAGTGGGATGATTTGTCTGTAAAAGTGGGGAAGAGGGATGGGTGAAGCGGTGATAATTGGTGGTTGACCAATGAGGTGAGGGCTCGGCGAAAAATTTGGTGTGGTTTTTTCTTTCGCTATGGTTGTAACGGCAACGGAGTCCCCCATGACTCCTCCAGCCCCTACCTCTGCCCAGAGAGATAGACCTGTCATATTTGAAGGTCTACTCCATGATATTGTTAACCATATACAGGAACACCAGGGACTTTTCAGTTCATCTGAAGAGGACTTTCTCAACCACTTACTTCTCTCCATCAGCAGCTATCCAGATAAACACATTCCTGATGCAGCCCCTCTTCAGCCCATATCCTCTTCTCCAATTCCAGAGGCAATTGAAGCTAGGTTGACTAAACAGGAGGAGACCTTAACCCATATACTCACCAGACTTGACAAACTCACAACTCCTACTCCCTCTACACATATCCCTAACCCCCAACCTGTAAACAAGACTTGGGCTAACATGGTTGAACAGGCTGCTCCTATTACTGCATCCAATACTCTCAAGGCCTCCAAAAAGCGCCCAGATCCTACCCCAGAGCCAGAGAGAACTCTAATTCTTAAGCCTATCAACCCACCTACCAACTTGAACCCACTCCTGATCAGAGACTCAATCAACAATGCTTTGAGCAAGGCCAAACTGAATATTACTATTGTTCTTGTCAGACTCTCAGTCAATAATAACATAGTAATTGAGGTGAAGTCAGGTCACACTGCTGCTGAACTCAAAGAGAAGGAAAGTGTCTGGAAGCATCTTATCCCAGGCCTACAGGAGGTGGTTGTCAGAGAAAGATGGTACAAACTGGTGGCCCACTCTGTTGCTACTGACATGATTGTAGCAGAAAGTGAGGAGAAGCAGATGATAGCCTTCAAGGAGGACATTGAGGCCTATAACACAGACATTCAACTTGCAGCTCCACCGAGATGGCTAACTAGACCTGAGGCTAGAGTAGGAAAGTTGCACTCCTCCCTTGTTCTTTCCTTCAAAACTCTGAGAGAATTGAAATTTGCACTAAGAAGCCAACTTGTGATAGCAGGAACTTCAGTCAAGACTTCAGAGTTTGTTGACATCAGACCCACCACTCAGTGCAGAAACTGTCAGAAGTTGGACACTATCAGAGAACTTGCAGACATCCTACCAAGTGCCAGCTATGTTCAGGTGACCATGCTAGTAGCCTCCACAGATGTTCTACCTGCCAGTCCACTAAGGAATGTTCCCATTCTCTGCTCAAATGTGCTAACTGTGAGGGCTCTCACAAATCTACTGATCTTAGGTGTGAGGTATACAGGAACTTAGTCAGGAAACCAGAACTCCCTACCACTGACAATCCTTCCCATTCCTTATGAGAGGCAAACCACTGACTATTATCCAGCACAATTGTGCAAAGACATATGAAGTGTTGACCTCTCTCCTTCACTATACTAATGGTACAGCAGATATTGTTCTTATTCAGGAGCCCTGGTTGGCTTCTGATGGGACTCCTTACTCCCACCCTTCATTTGAATCTATTATTCCTGATACTACTGATAATGAGAAACTTAGGACTGCTGCCTATATCAGCAAATCAAGACTGGACATTTCCTAAGACTGAGCTTATGCACTTCCACAACAAGCCTTTTTCCAATACTAACAACATACCAGTCATCCTACCCCATGGTACAGTCATTTATCCTTCAACATACCTCAGATGGTTAGGAGTATGGCTGGACAGGAAACTATTATTCAACCACCATGTACAACAAAAGACAGCAGCAGCAACCAGGGCACTAAACATGATCTCAAGACTATCCAACTCAGAATGGGGACTATCAGCAGCAGCAATGAGGCAACTATACTACACTTCTATCACCCCAATTGCTGACTATGGAGCAGAACTCTGGTGGAAGGGACAGATAGGACTTGCTAATAAGTTGGAGAAGCTACAAGCAGAAGCTAATAGGAGAATACTAGGAGCTTTCAGAACTTCACCAACAGCTGCTCTGGAGATTGAGGCTTCTACACTTCCTGTTCCCTTAAGACTTGACAGACTTTGTAAGAGATATGCTTACAGGGTGTTACAGATGCTACCAGATCATCCAGTCAGACAAAGAACACCTAACTCATATCCATCAACATTACAACAAAGCTATCCTCCAAGCTCCTCTACCTCCTACTCCTCAGATTCAGACTGTACCACAACTCCAGTATTCAGATTCAGAGATCACATTACCTTTAACTCCCAACATGAACTATATGGTAATGTGAATCCAGATTGGAGGATTTCCCATTCCCAGCAAGCTAAGTTTCCCACCCAACTGATTAGAGTTTTGAACACTTTAAGTAACTACCTACCAGCAGGCAAGAAACTTGAGCAATGCCATCCTATCTTGCAACCACCATGGCACACCACCCTACCAGACCAATATCCCAGATTAGACATCTTTATCAGCCCTGAAGACAAAGAAGCAGCAGCCAGACAACATAAGATCCTATTCAACCAGATCAACAATGGAGACAACCTGATTCTCTACACAGATGGAAGTGAACTGGAGAGTGGAGGAGTAGGAGCAGGAGTGGTTATGATGCATGGTGGAAAGATTGTGGGCAGGTGGAGTGTGGGACTTGGGTTGGATATGAAGGTTTATGATGGGGAATTGGTAGGTATTGCCAGAGCACTCACAGAAGCAAGCAGGACCAGCCTATCTTTCAAGCACATCTGGATCTTTACAGACAACCAAGCAGCAATTCTCAACTCCTACAACCTATCCCCTCACCCAGGCCAACAGGTTTCACAACAGATTCAACAGCTCACCATGGACCTACTCCTCTCTGACTTGGATCTACAGCTTCATCTTCACTGGGTTCCTGGGCATACAGGTATTCAGGGCAATGATGAAGCTGACAGTTTAGCAAAACAAGCAGCTGAGTATCCCCAACCCACACAGGACAGTTACCTTTCACTGACCAAATTGAAGACACAGATCAAGCAGTCTGCCCTTCCTGCCTGGCACCAGTACTGGACTCAACTGCCAGATACCAGGAAAGGTAGACACTTCAGGTCCATCCACTTCCACCTCCCCAAACTCAGACCACCACCACACTTCTACCAACTGTCTAGACATCAGCTTGCAACAGTCACACAACTCAGACTTGGCCATGGATATTTCAAATCTTATCTGTCTAGATTGGATGAGAATGTTCAAACCAGCTGTACCTGTGATAGACAGACACCAGCACTCCAAACACCAGAACACATTCTTCTGTACTGCAGCAAATATCAACAATCCAGACACCATCTCAGACAAGTTGCTCAAACCTTCTACCTTCCTGATGTGCTTGGATCCAAGGCTGGACTGCTGGCTGTGGGAAAGTTTATAGGAGAATGTGGAGCAGCAACAAGGCAGGAGCATTTGGGGATATGGGAAGGATTAGAGTGCTCTGGCAATGGAAGGAGAGGGGAGGAGGAAGGGGAGAGGGAAGAGGAGGGAGTGCAAGACGGAGGAGAATGGGAGAGGAGGGAGGAGGAGAGATGGTTAGAATGGAGGGAGGCAGGTGGGGAGGTGGATGGATAGGAGGGAATAGGCAGGAGGCCCAATCAGAAGAAGACAACAGGATTTAGGAGATGGGATCTGGGACCAGTAGTGGGAGGCACTACACTCATATTTTTCTTTTCAGCTTCATAGCCATAGGCTCTACAAGCTTAATGATTTATAATAATAATAATAATAATAAGACTGGACATTCTTTGCACTTACAGATCTGACCTTCTTCCTCACCTTGATGGTGATGTTCTTCCAATTCAAATTCTTGCAGGAAAAGAGAAGTTTACCTTATGGAATATCTATAATGAAAGGAAAAAGCTGACACCTAACTCTAGGCCAATCTACACTATGGACAGAACTCTGTACCAGCTGCATATCCCTCAACATTCCATCATATGTGGGGACTTCAATGCCCATCACAGCTTATGGAATTCAGCAGTTCAGAAAGAAATCAGAGGTGAGGTTCTTGTAGATTGGTTTAGAGCTAACAACTGTGACCTAGTCAACGACCCTGATGTCTCTACTTATAACTACAGACAGGGCACTGGTAGCTCAATATTGGATCTCATACTGGCAACACAGGATATATTTGATAGAGTTGTGGACTGGACTGTGGATGAGGATGCTCATACAGGGAGTGATCATGAAGTGGTGAGATTCTCCCTTGTACTTGATACTGACAGCTTAGTACCTAGTCCTATGAGCAACAAGTTCAACTGGCAGAGAGCAGACTGGCATTCTTTTGAATCTACTCTACAACAATTAATGGCTAAGTCTTCATCATCCTTCAACTCATATCTGATATCTGGTACTACTGATGGATTAGACCAGGCAGCCCTGTTACTCAAAAATTCAATCCTAGATTCTCTCAACCACCATGTTCCTCTCAGCAAACCCTGTTCCAGATCCAAGAGGTGGTGGACTACTGAGTTAACTCATCTGAGGCAGGATATGTCTAGAAAGCATAGAAAGTGGAAATCTGACAGAAAAGAGTGCTACCATACAGACTACAAGAGATCTAGGAACTTCTACTTTGCAAGAATCAGAGAAACTAGGGGTCAGTGTTGGAAGTCATTTCTGCAAACTGCCCAAAGTCAAGACATTTTCACAGCAGCTAAGTACACTAGACCTACTATGTCCTTGAAAACTCCTACACTATCTCTTAATGGACAATTTGCTACTCACTTTGAGGACAATTGTCATATGTTCAGAACTTGCATGTTTCCAGACCCACCTCCCAGCAATTCTCACTTCAACATGGAAGATAGTCAAACAGAGGAGTGTTTTCCTTGGCCTGAAATTACTGACTCTGAGGTGAAGAATGCAATCTTCAAGTCAGCTCCCAACAAAGCACCTGGTCCTGATGGAATCAACTTTCTCTGCTTGAGGCATGTGTATCAGGCAATTCCCACTCCACTTACTGCACTGTTCAAATTATTATTATTATTAGTATAATTCATTACGCTTATGGAGCCAGAGGCTATGAAGCGGCAACTAACATACAAAATGGCACGCCACCCGCGCCTGGTCTCTGATATCCGTCTCCTAAATGTTAGTAGCAACTTTTGATTGGACCCCCTGTCATAACGCTAACGACCCCTTTTACAAATGAAATCCTCCCACCCGCCTTAAGCCTAACAAATAAAACAAATGAAATACAAGTAAGAGGAAACCTAATTAGCCTTTGTCCGCCTCTCAGCAGCCACTTGGTTTGCCGCCAGGTATGTTGCACACTCCTTGGAAGTTGCCATGTGAGGTTCGTTGCAATTCTTGCACTTGATGGTGGTATGGATGCAGGCTTTGCCTTTGGTGGGACAATCAGAACTGCCGCAAGTGTGAAGGTAGGTAGGGTGCTCATGAGTGCAGATTGCACAGTAGGTAGTGCCCGTACACTGGGTAGGGTGGTGACCAAACGCAAGGCATCTGGAACACTGGGTTTCTGGGCCAAAGGTGAGGTAGCGTTGGACCTTAAACCTTTTACCAAAGAGTGAGAGGCCTCTGTTGAGCGCTTTATCTGTGCTGTCTTTGCCGGCAATAGTGATGACCATGGTAGATGCTGCTTTGCCTGTGCGTTGGGTGTCTGTGGTGAGCCACCTGGGTGGGCGGGGAAGGTGAATGCCAGTGTTGAACTCCTCAATCTCTGACTTGACAGTATGGAACCCCTCAGGAGTAGAGGGGACTGAGGTGGGGATGCCGTGGATGATGACCTTATGCCAAACTTCATCTTGTCTGAGACCAGTGGCGGCAGGTATGGTGGATCTTGCTGTTTCCTCAATTGCTGTTCTGTGTTGCTTGAGGACTTGGGCAGCCGTGATGTTGTCCTTAGTGAGAAGAAGGACATGGTGGTTTGGGGTGAACTCAATGGTTGCAATAAGAGGTCTCTTAATTGCAGTGTTGAAAGCGTTCCTTATGGTGAGGGTGTGGATGTCGTCAGGGAGTGCTGTGCCATCTCTCTCAATGACAATCGTACGGTCGCGTTTGGTCAAAACTGGAGTAGTGGCAGTTTTGTTTGGTGAGTGTGCTGGGGGCTTGCTAGGGAGGGTCCTGGCCGCTTTCTGGGCCCAGGTTTGCTGTGGTGGGTGGGTGGGAGGGGGTTGGGTGTTCGCGAAGGTGGTGTTGCTATGCTGTGGTTGAGCAACAAGGTGTGCGACTTGAGAGGTAAGGGCTGCCACTTTGGCTTGGAGGTCTTTGGTGTCTGTAATGTGTCGTTCCTGCACTACTAGCATGTGTGCTTCCATGGCTTTGAGGGTATCTTTGAGTTCGCAGTAGCAGGTCTTCATGGTTTGTAGTTCCTCTTGTAGATAGGTGACGTGTTCATTGACTGCCTTTTCCCAGGCATCTTCTGAATCTGGTGGGGGTGCGACTGTTTGGACAGGGGAAGGGGTATCCTCTTCCATCTGAGTGTCGTCAGGCGAGGTGGGGAGGATTGATGTTCCTCTGGTCTGGTGGGATTCTGGTAGGTGAAAGGGGCTAGCAAGAGGGTTCTTGCCACCCCTACCCTTGCCCAAGGGTCTGCGCGACATCAAGGGGGTTGTATGAGGGACTCAGTTGATAGGGGTGATGGAATAACAAATAAAGTGGGATGATTTGTCTGTAAAAGTGGGGAAAAAGGATGGGTGAAGCGGTGACAATTGGTGGTTGACCAATGAGGTGAGGGCTCGGCGAAAAATTTGGTGTGGTTTTTTCTTTCGCTGTGGTTGTAACGGCAACGGAGTCTATTGCACTGTTCAAAGTGCTGCTGAAAATAGGTTACCATCCACACTGCTGGAGAGAGGCAACTGGAGCCATAATTAGAAAACCTAACAAGCCAGATTATATAGTCACAAAAGCTTACAGACCAATCTCTTTGTTAAACTGTTTAGGTAAGATCTCTGAGAAGATTATGGCTAACAGGCTGTCCTACATGGCAGAGACCTATGGACTTCTACACTGTGAACAGATGGGAGGAAGAGCTGGCAGAAGTGCCATTGATGCAGTTATGGCTTTGGTGCATTATTATATTATTATTATAAATCATTAAGCTTGTAGAGCCTATGGCTATGAAGCTGACAAGAAAAATATGAGTGTAGTGCCTCCCACTACTGATCCCAGATCCCATCTCCTAAATCCTGTTGTCTTCTTCTGATTGGGCCTCCTGCCTATTCCCTCCTATCCATCAACCTCCCCACCTGCCTCCCTCCATTCTAACCATCTCTCCTCCTCCCTCCTCTCCCATTCTCCTCCTTCCTGCACTCCCTCCTCTTCCCTCTCCCCTTCCTCCTCCCCTCTCCTTCCATTGCCAGAGCACTCTAATCCTTCCCATATCCCCAAATGCTCCTGCCTTGTTGCTGCTCCACATTCTCCTATAAACTTTCCCACAGCCAGCAGTCCAGCCTTGGGTCCAAGCACATCAGGAAGGTAGAAGGTTTGAGCAACTTGTCTGAGATGGTGTCTGGATTGTTGATATTTGCTGCAGTACAGAAGAATGTGTTCTGGTGTTTGGAGTGCTGGTGTTTGTCTATCACAGGTACAGCTGGTTTGAACATTCTCATCCAATCTAGACAGATAAGATTTGAAATATCCATGGCCAAGTCTGAGTTGTGTGACTGTTGCAAGCTGATGTCTAGACATTTGGTAGAAGTGTGGTGGTGGTCTGAGTTTCGGGAGGTGGAAGTGGATGGACCTGAAGTGTCTACCTTTCCTGGTATCTGGCAGTTGAGTCCAGTACTGGTGCCAGGCAGGAAGGGCAGACTGCTTGATCTGTGTCTTCAATTTGGTCAGTGAAAGGTAACTGTCCTGTGTGGGTTGGGGATACTCAGCTGCTTGTTTTACTAAACTGTCAGCTTCATCATTGCCCTGAATACCTGTATGCCCAGGAACCCAGTGAAGATGAAGCTGTAGATCCAAGTCAGAGAGGAGTAGGTCCATGGTGAGCTGTTGAATCTGTTGTGAAACCTGTTGGCCTGGGTGAGGGGATAGGCTGTAGGAGTTGAGAATTGCTGCTTGGTGGTCTGTAAAGATCCAGATGTGCTTGAAAGATAGGCTGGTCCTGCTTGCTTCTGTGAGTGCTCTGGCAATACCTACCAATTCCCCATCATAAACCTTCATATCCAACCCAAGTCCCACACTCCACCTGCCCACAATCTTTCCACCATGCATCATAACCACTCCTGCTCCTACTCCTCCACTCTCCAGTTCACTTCCATCTGTGTAGAGAATCAGGTTGTCTCCATTGTTGATCTGGTTGAATAGGATCTTATGTTGTCTGGCTGTTGCTTCTTTATCTTCAGGGCTGATAAAGATGTCTAATCTGGGATATTGGTCTGGTAGGGTGGTGTGCCATGGTGGTTGCAAGATAGGATGGCATTGCTCAAGTTTCTTGCCTGCTGGTAGGTAGTTACTTAAAGTGTTTAAAACTCTAATCAGTTGGGTGGGAAACTTAGCTTGCTGGGAATGGGAAATCCTCCAATCTGGATTCACATTACCATATAGTTCATGTTGGGAGTTAAAGGTAATTTGATCTCTTAATCTGAATACTGGAGTTGTGGTACACTCTGAATCTGAGGAGTAGGAGGTAGAGGAGCTTGGAGGATAGCTTTGTTGTAATGTTGATGGATATGAGTTAGGTGTTCTTTGTCTGACTGGATGATCTGGTAGCATCAGTAACACCCTGTAAGCATATCTCTTACAAAGTCTGTCAAGTCTTAAGGGAACAGGAAGTGTAGAAGCCTCAATCTCCAGAGCAGCTGTTGGTGAAGTTCTGAAAGCTCCTAGTATTCTCCTATTAGCTTCTGCTTGTAACTTCTCCAACTTATTAGCAAGTCCTATCTGTCCCTTCCACCAGAGTTCTGCTCCATAGTCAGCAATTGGGGTGATAGAAGTGTAGTATAGTTGCCTCATTGCTGCTGCTGATAGTCCCCATTCTGAGTTGGATAGTCTTGAGATCATGTTTAGTGCCCTGGTTGCTGCTGCTGTCTTTTGTTGTACATGGTGGTTGAATAATAGTTTCCTGTCCAGCCATACTCCTAACCACCTGAGGTATGTTGAAGGATCAATGACTGTACCATGGGGTAGGATGACTGGTATGTTGTTAGTATTGGAAAAAGGCTTGTTGTGGAAGTGCATAAGCTCAGTCTTAGGATCATCAAATACTGTGACATTGTTAGCTGCCCACCTCCAGGCCCTCCTGGCTGCTCTCTCCAATGACTTGGAGTTAGCAGCTTCAGAGGGTCCTGTTACTATAAGTGCAACATCATCAATATAGGAAGGAGATCTTAGCTGAGGGGTGAGAAGACTGGGTCCTAGATCCTTAAACAGGTTGGATAAGTAAAAGAGAAACAGGATTGGTGAGTGTTAGGCGGAGACAACCGGTATAGACTTATGGTTGTCTAGGCCAATCGGGATTCTTTCCTATAGACGGAGATTTCTCTAGGAAGGCTCGGAAGCAACTGGTTTCGTTTATGACTACTGAGAGTGCAAGAAAGCAGGATAGAATCGTAGGAACAATATTATATTGTTAAGGTCTCTTCTCCGTTGCTTGATGATGTCTAAAGCTGGGGAGGCACTTCGATATTTATATTCCGCGTCTGAGTGTTCGCGGGCTACATCTATCAAGCATACAAAATACGTACCTCTTCAATTCTTATGCGTAACGTCGAGTTCTCCATGATGGTGCGAACACCGGGAGACCCTGAAAACCATCACACCATCTTCGGTAATTACTATTTCCTGCCTGGGAGACATACTTGTCACCAGTAGTAATTTTCCGATCCTCAGAGTCTATAGACCTGTAGCCGAGTTCTCAAGTCGAACTCTGTTGGCTCCAATAGTTCTTTTCGTTACCAAGAGGATCAGTCTTGATACGAGACTGCATCTGCAGATATGCCCGAGCCGATGACTTCTAGTTGTGATAACTTAACAACTAACCGATAGAACTCATTCTGATGACTCTCTTCTCGTAGAGGAGAGGCCATTCTATTGAATTGTCTCATAATTCCTCGGTCGGCAACTCCTGATTGTTCTATGTAGAAGGGGTGGACCTTCGTGTTGTGTTGGTTGTAAATCCCGCAACTGCGGTACACCTCTTATCATAGTTGCAACACTCCTCGAAGCTCGCTGGCTTCTTTGGTAGTGTTTCCAGGAGCTCTAGACTCTTTCTAATCGTCGAAGGGTGGATGTGAATGCATTGGTTCGGTATCCCGAAACTCCTAACATTCATCTCATGTCCTTGTGCAAAAAGGTCCCGTTACTTACGGCCCATATCAAAGATGTCATATCTTGGAAGCCTTGTAACTCCCTGAGTAGTTTACGGACTGACTTCGTTCCACTTCCCAGGTCTAGCCAGAGGTCCCCTCTTATATATCCTGCGAACAGCTTTCGGACGGACGGACGGCCGCGACGTATACGGGGTTATTCTGACACCTTCAGTTCTGTGACGAAATAGTCACAGGACGCAACTAAGGTTGATGTGTATGATGACGCGCGGGCCCCGTAAGGGGGCCGGAGGGGGGTGTTGGAGATCAAGATTCTCGAACTCGGGTGAAGTTACCCTACCTAGGGTACTCCTAGGCTATCGGAATCGGGTACTCCTAACATGAGCTCCCTCCTCTAGGGCTTCGCCTCGAATGCCCCTTCGGTACAAAATTAAACATTGAATTTTAAATATTAAATAATAAACCTTAAATATTAATCATTCAAGGACCCGATGAAAGCAGGGTAAAAAACCTTCCGCGTTTGCTTGTCCACGGCAGGAAAACCTTATCTTCATCGTCCTTCCTCTGCCAGTCGTGGCATTTCGGGATTATCGCGATGAAATCCTTCCACCAATTCCCTCGCATTATCCATTCCTGTTGCAGGTTCCCAAGTGTTCTCGTCTTCGGAACAACCCTGCCATTTAACAAAATACCATAGCTCGCGTATCTGTTGATACCGGCCACGGACCCTTTTCCTGTAAGAGCGTATTTCGCTTCTTAAAATCTTTTCTATTTCCCATTGTAGGTCGCCTTCAATGTCTTCGGGTTCCCTGGGAGGTTGTTGTCGGTCTGCTCGTACCGACTCCCTGTAGGGTTCTAACAGAGAAACATGGAATACTGGGTGTATATTCCAACGATCCGATATGTTGAGTTTGAATGCCCGGCTTCCTCGTTTTTCCAGAATCACGATGGGTCCATAAAGTTTTGGGCTTAACTTCTTGGACCTCTGGCGGGTGCGAATATTCTTTGCGTTTAACATTACTTTATCGCCGGGTTTGAAGTCTGGTTATTGCTTGGCCTTTCTATCATAATACTTGGCCATAGCTTCTCGTGTCTGTTCGAGTGATTGCCGTCCCTGCCCATGAATCGTTTTTATCCAGTTTGCGTAAAGGGTTGCTCCTGGATTATGCGCTTCGCGCTCCTTCATCCATTCCGTTTGAGGATGGAACCCATAGTTTGCATAGAATGGGGTCATTCCGTGTGCATTGGTTGCAGAGTTGTTGTAGGCATGTTCGGCTAGGGGTAGGAGCTGATACCAATCATCTTGATCGTAATTGACAAAACTTCGTAAGTAACCTTCCAGCACTTGGTTGGTTCGTTCCGTTTGTCCATCAGTTTGTGGATGGTATGCAGTTGACATCCTTCTCTTTATATCTAATGCTTTGCATAATGACTCCCAAAATTCTCCTGCAAACTTGGAGTCCATATCCGAGACGATTTCTGATGGTAAGCCGTGTAGCTTCCATATTTCCTTTGTAAAGGCGGTAGCGACATCTTTCGCGGTAGCTGTTCCCTCTAATCCGATGAAATGAGCCATCTTGGTGAATCGATCCACTACTACCATTATCTGGGTACATCCTTGACTCTGCGGTAACTGTGTTATAAAGTCCACGGATATGGATGCCCAAGCTGCATATGGTATTGATAGTGGTTGAAGTAGACCATACTTCGCGTGGCGTGGTGACTTGTTATGTTGACAGTCGTCACATGACTGTACATAATCGTTTACCCAATTTGCCAAGCCTTTCCAATAAAAGTCTCGCATGATGATTTTGAGAGTTTTTTCTTGTCCAAAGTGTCCTGCAATTTTTGCGTCATGACACCCTTCGGCTATTGTGGTATAAAGGCTTTGGTTGTTTGGTACAAATAGTCCTTGCTTGTAGTAAAGCAAATCATCGGTTAGGGTCCAATCCTTTGGAAAAGGTTTGTTGTTGTCTCGGAGTTTTTCCAACTCTTTCCTTCGCCTCAACCATTCCTTATCACCTGGGATGGCCTTTTGAATCTGCTCCAGAAATTCGGGATTGAATTTCTTTAATTCTTTGCGGGCTAGTATGGTACTAGTCATGAGGATTCGTTCGGGTATTTCGGATAAGTCATACCAGTGTTTATTCTGATCCTTTGACGCATGGAGCTGGCTGACTACTGGCTCGATCTCTTGGACAGTCATAGCTCTTGTAGTAATATCTGTGCTACTGAATCCCGCCGTTCCTCTTTCTGTTTCGTCCAGGCTATCTATTTCCATCATATCAGTGGTATTAATCTTTTCTATCACTAGTTGGGCAATACGGTCCCCTTCTTTGATGTGACAGTCCGCGTCTCGGTGGTTGAATAGTAGAACTTTGAGTTCTCCTGTGTAATCCGCATCAATTACCCCGGCACCTGTTGAAATCCCGCTTTTAACGGCTAACCCGCTTCTGGCAGCAATTCTTCCGTATGTTCCAACCGGTAGTCCCACTGCTATTCCGGTTTCGACTACTAACTGTCCCCTTGCTGGGGCTATATCTTCTTGCAGAGCATAGAGATCATGGCCTGCTGCCATTCTTGAGCCCTTGGTTGGAAGCCTTGCTCTTGTGTCTAACCTTTTGACCCGAATAACGGAATTGGGATCATTCCATTTGGGTTCCTCTTGGATGTCATCTGCACATATATCGCCTTCTGGGTTTCCTGCGAGTAAGCAGATTCGAATTTCCCCCATCTTAGTTCTTGTAATTGAACTGATTGGGAAATGTTCTGGCTTCAAGATTGCTTGTTCGCGATGTGCAGCTCCCTCCTCAGAACGGTACTCCGGCCGTCAACTGAGTGCATCCGGTTTTCCTCCTCTGGTGCCTGGGCGGTAGACAATTTTGAAATTGTAATCTGCGAGCTGTTGTGCCCAGCGGATCTGGCGACCGCTCCATACCTTTGAGGTGAGGAAATATTGGAGGTTTTGGTGATCGGTGTAGACAGTAACCGGCTTTTCAGTTCCAACCAAGTATTGGCGCCATTCTTTGAATGCTTCTAGGATCGCCAATAGTTCTTTATCGTGGATCTCATAATTTCACTCCGCTGAGTTTAGTTTGCGGGAGTGAAACGCTACTGGATGGAGTCGTTTCTCCACAAACTGCGATAAGACGCATCCTAAAGCGAAGTCGCTAGGGTCTGTTTCCACGACCGTTTCTCTTTCGGGAAAGAAATGGTGTAGAATAGGTGCAGAAGTAAATCTTCTCTCAAGTTCTTGAAAAGCTGCCTCTTGTTCCGGGCCCCATCGGAACTTTTTTCGGATCACCCTTCAATGTTTCCGTGATCGGAGCACAGATTTTAGAGAAGTTTTCTATGAAGCGTCGGTAGAAATTCGCAAATCCTTGGAAAATCTGAACTTCTTTGACTGACTTGGGTGGCTTCCAATCCAAAACGGAGTCCACCTTTCGGGTGCTCATAGACACCCCATCGACGGCTACTATATAGCCTAAAAATTCCACCTCTTTTACATGAAAGAAAGATTTCTTTATTGAAATCGCGAGTTGGAAATCTGCTAGTTTTTGCAGAACCCTTTTAACCAACTCGATATGTTCTTTCTCGGTTTTCGAATAGATGAGAATGTCATCCAAGTAGCACACAACTCCTCGATCAAGGTGTTCTCGGAGAACTTCGTTCATCATGTCCTGGAACGTTGCCGGAGCATTGGCTAGTCCGAAAGGCATTACGTTATATTCATAGTGCCCATATCTTGTTCGGAAAGCTGTTTTCCATTCGTCCCCTTCTGTTATCCGAATCAGGTTATAACCGTCTTTTAAATCAATCTTTGAAAAGATGGTTGCACCTGCCACTCGATCGCATAGTTCCGACATTAGTGGTAACAGGTACTTGTTTAAGATGGTTCTTTTTTAAGTTCCGGTAATCCACTACCAAACGTAGTCGGCCATCAGCCTTCGGTGTGAAAAGGATTGGTGCACCGAATGGCGACTCACTTCGTTTTACTTTTCCTTGTCGGATCATTTCTTTCAGATATTCGCGTAGGAGTTTTAGTTCTTTTTCGGATAGTGGGTAGATGGGTCCCCAAGATGGTTTTGCTCCGTCAACTAACTTGATTTCGTGATCAAATGTTCTCCTTGGTGGTAGCTTTGCCGAGGTTTGCGGCAGGAAGAGTTTCTTGAATCCCCAGTAGTGTTTGGGGAGCGAGTCGAAGTTAACTTCATTCAGATCTTCGACAGTCCCGATTCTTCCAATTTGAATCGCATTCTCATCCCATGCTGCCGATTCGTCGTATTCGAACATATCTGCAATTCCTTCGTCTTCTTCTTCCACACAAGTAGTTTTGCATTTAGAGTCTATGAATTCCCAGTGATCGGGATTTCCATTGTTCGATAGGGGGTGTTCTGAATGCCACCACCCAAATGGGATAATCATCCCGTAGTCTCCGGCTGCTGCGATTTCACACGCAACCCTCGGATAAGTGTCTATTGCGTCCAATTTCAAGCCATTGTGGACGCGTATAGAATTTTCCTCCTGATGGAGATGGTACTCCATCGAAGCCTTGGATAGTGACCGGATTCGGTCTTTCTGTGAATGGAATTTTTAATTCCTTAACGAGGTCTTTGTTGATTAGGAACACGTTGGATCCTGAATCTAATAGAACACGGATTTTGTATCTTTGTCTGTTTGGATTTAAGACATGGATATGAGCATATCCCTCGGGACAGTCATATCGTGTAGGTTTTGGCGCGTCAAACGCGCGTCTCTTTGGATGAGGGGTCGAACCGTCGTCTTTTCGTTTCGACATGTCTGAGGTTTGATAACAACTAGGATGTTTGTTACCGCGCCCGCGCAGTTTCGACCATACAGGTCTCCTCAGACAAACTGGTTTCCTATTAATAAAGAAAATTCCAAATCCCTACTCGGCATTTCACCGATACACTAGATAGTGCACGACCAGTTCTTAGGCTGGATGCCTCTCCTGTCTCTCATACTTAGGGCCTTGGTGGTAACGAGGTTGATTTCTTGCGAAACCTATTGTTCCTCTCCAATTCCTTTTCCCTTAAGGATTTGTTTGATCTTCCAACCAGAAACAGCTGTGTGTGCAACATAGAGGTATCCCCGGTGCTGTCCAGCTGGTACAACTTCCCGGATACGTGTCCTGCACCTCCACCTATGTTTTCTGGGGGTAAGATCCCGACACGTGATATGGTCGTCCGTATCATCCTTCACCAACCCTAGTAAATAACTGGGAGTGGAAAACGCTTGTGGGTAAGGTCTGCGGAATAACTAGCGTATGGGAGAGACTAACTAGTTTATTCGCTGCTCTTGTCCTGGCGCTTGAACCATCCCCTCTTTCCAACATAACTCAGCTTCAGGACTGATAGGTTCGCGAATGTGACCTTGCGCAATCTTTCAGGCCGATTTCATCGTCATGAATTCGGCAACCCTTCTGACTGGAGGTCTCTTACCCACAACCCTACTTAATATGCCTGCTTGCTGGTCTGGATGGGATGCCTGGTCAAGGTGTTATTTTGGTTCCCGCTGACCCTGGCGGACTACCCAGACCATAATACCGCTGGTGCTTGGTTCCGTTCACTAACTTCACCCCAGCCCCGGGGGGTTCCCAATTTCGATTCCGGTTTCGTATCCTAACGAACCCCGACTACCCAAACGCCGTCGCCGTTGGTGCCACATGAGGTGACCTAAGTCATTTCCTCATCTTCGCCTAGTTCCCAAAGTTTGTTTCCTCTAGGTGTTTGGGCGGCGGAAATGTTGCGCGTACGGTGTACTGTAGCTACCGTCCTAGCCCTCTCTCTAATGGGGAGAGTAGGTCGCTCTGCCCTTGTAGTAGACACCTTGATTTGTCCGGAGCATGTTCTTTAGTCGTGGTTTTTCTTTCCACATCTAGTGCATAGGCCGTCTTTATTTCGTTCGTCGATGACGGACTGGGGAATTCCTTCGTGGGCCTTTTTGAAGTTGGTATGCGTTTGTTTATTGACTCCGCCGGGTCGTTTTGCCGGTTTGTCGGGTTCCGGTTCCCGTCTTCGTTTCTTGGAGGGACCACCACCTTTGATCTGTGGCTTCTCCTTCTTAAACCTGGGCTGGTCAGGTTTCTTATCTTCGGAAGAAGTTTTCATGGGTTTTGGTCTATCCCGTAACAGATAGTCCCGTTCCTTTAGTTCCTCCTCTTCACGGCCGGCCTTCCTGAGTGCTGCTTCCCATTCTGCATCGGTATCGAAGGTCTTTAGGGACAGGCGTAAACGTATGCTGACGGGTAACTTCTTTTCCATCGCCAGACGCCTTGTGGGGCCAGTTATTTTGGCCTTCGTATTAAGGTTGATCATGATTTGGATGTAGGTTTGAATATTATCTTTATATTCGACTTTCTCCAGATCACGGACCGCTTTTCGTCCCTCCTGAATTGATGCGAACCGTTCTGTGAACTTGTGGTCGAAGCGTGTCCAGGTTGCCAGGCCGGCATCTTGCTCCACTCCATGGAGTCCATCCATAGCCCTACGGTACCACATTGCTACCGGGTTGACTAACTCCCCTTTAGTTCTTCCTAGTGCAACGATGACCCTTTCTCGGTCACTATCCCAAGTTCTAGGATTTCTTTCGAAGTAGTCCACCCATTGTAGCAACCAATAGCGAACACATTGTGAAGGTTTTGCTTCGAAAAATGGGGGTGCATCAGCCGGTCGTTTAGTGGTTAATGCAAGGGCTTCTGCCAGTACATCGGCTGTTCCACGTTGTTCAGGTGTCAATCCGCGGCTAAATCTGGATGGGCCTCCACCACGTCTTCCTCCGTTTCCTCCTTCATCATTACTCCCATCATCATCTGGGTCACCCCCTGGTGCCGCGGGAATGGGAGGTTCTCCCTCTCTTTGCTTTCTCTTATCACGGGAAGGCCCCTCTGGAGGTTGAGTCTCCTCTCTTGCTTCTGCCCAACTTTCAGGGACCGATTCCAACGCTACTTGTCGACCAGTAGGTCGATTTTGTGTGAGCTCCGTTACCCGCTCTGTCAGCATTCCGAGAGTATCCATGATACGAGTTTGGTCTCGCTGTATTGTTCGGGTAAAGTCACTGTAGCTATTATTATTATTATAATTCATTACGCTTATGGAGCCAGAGGCTATGAAGCGGCAACTAACATACAAAATGGCGCGCCACCCGCGCCTGGTCCCTGATATCCGTCTCCTAAATGTTAGTAGCAACTTTTGATTGGACCCCCTGTCATAACGCTAACGACCCCTTTTTACTAATAAAATCCTCCCACCCGCCTTAAGCCTAACAAATAAAACAAACGAAATACAAGTAAGAGGAAACCTAATTAGCCTTTTTCCGGCTCTCAGCAGCTACTTGGTTTGCCGCCAGGTATGTTGCACACTCCTTGGAGGTTGCCATGTGGGGTTCGCCGCAGTTCTTGCATTTGATGATGGTATGGAGACATGGTTTGCCCTTGGTGGGACAATCTGATCTGCCGCAAGTGTGGAGGTAGGTAGGGTGCTCCAAGGTGCAAATAGCACAGTAGGTAGTACCGGTACACTGGGTGGGGTGGTGTCCAAAGGCAAGGCATCTGGAACACTGGGTGTCAGGGCCAAAGGAAAGGTAGCGTTGAACCTTAAACCTCTTGCCAAAGAGAGAGAGGCCTCTATTGAGGGCTTTATCCGTGTTGTCCTTACCAGCAATAGTGATAACCATTGTGGAAGCCGCTTTGCCGGTACGTTGGGATTCAGTAGTGAGCCACCTGGGGGGGCGGGGAAGGTGAATGCCAGTGTTGAACTCCTCAATCTCTGACTTGACACTGTTGAATCCCTCAGGAGTGGAGGGAACAGTGGTGGGGATGCCGTGTATGATGACCTTATGCCAGACTTCATCCTGTCTGAGGCCAGTAGCGGCAGGTATGGTGGATCTTGCTGTTTCCTCAATTGCTGTTCTGTGTTGTTTGAGGACTTGGGCAGCCGTGATGTTGTCCTTGGTAAGGAGGAGGACATGGTGGTTGGGGGTGAACTCAATGGTTGCAATAAGAGGCTTCTTAATTGCAGTGTTGAAAGCGTTCCTTATGGTGAGGGTGTTGATGTCGTCAGGGAGTGCTGTGCCATCTCTCTCAATGACAATCGTACGGTCGCGTTTGGTCAAAACTGGAGAAGTGCCAGTTTTGTTTGATGAGTTTGCTGGGGGCTTGCTAGGGAGGGTTCTGGCCGCTTTCTGGGCCCAGGTTTGCTGTGGTGGCTGGGTGGGAGGGGGTTGGGTGTTCGCGAAGGTGGTGTTGCTATGATGTGGTTGAGCAACAAGGTGCGCCACTTGAGAGGTAAGGGCTGCCACTTTGGCTTGAAGGTCTTTGGTGTCTGTAATGTGTCGTTCCTGCACTACTAGCATGTGTGCTTCCATGGCTTTGAGGGTATCTTTGAGTTCGCAGTAGCAGGTCTTCATGGTTTGTAGTTCCTCTTGTAGATAGGTGACGTGTTCATTGACTGCCTTTTCCCAGGCATCTCCTGAATCTGGTGGGGGTGCGACTGTCTGGACAGGGGAAGGGGTATCCTCTTCCATCTGTGTGTCGTCAGGCGAGGTGGGGAGGATTGATGTTCCTCTGGTCTGGTGGGATTCTGGTAGGTGAAAGGGGCTGGCAAGAGGGTTCTTGCCACCCCTACCCTTGCCCAAGGGTCTGCGCGACATCAAGGGGGTTGTATGAGGGACTCAGTTGATAGGGGTGATGGAATAACAAATAAAGTGGGATGATTTGTCTGTAAAAGTGGGGAAGAAGGATGGGTGAAGCGGTGATAATTGGTGGTTGACCAATGAGGTGAGGGCTCGGCGAAAAATTTGGTGTGGTTTTTTCTTTCGCTGTGGTTGTAACGGCAACGGAGTCTATGTCACTGTAGCTATTAGCCTCGCGTTCTTTTCTTTCGGCGAGGTTAGATATCATGGCTCGAAGCGTCATGTTTTGTTGGAATTGGTTGTCCTTGAATGCCTGGAAATCGGGTTCCCGGGTGAGGTCTCTTTCTAGGGCTTCTCGTTGCAATTGAGATGTTACTCCCTCGTGATGCTCATGTCGAGCATCTTGTTGCGCTAACTTAGCAGCACTCTCCTTTGCCAACTGGGTCTGGATATCCCGAATGTTGGCTTCCACCAAGACACACTGCTGTAATACGAGTGTCATCTCATTGTCATGCAGGTCCTGTCCTTCCGATAATTGTTTTTGGACTTTGATTAACCCTCTTGCATTTTCCTGAGAATCTGCAGATAGGGTTTCAAATGCAATATTGGAGGTATCGATACTGGTGGTAATGTCTTGACGGATCTGCCCAACAACCACTCCTAACCGAGCCGCGAGTCTTGCAAGATCGACTGCGTGGGTATTTGGTCGTGGTGTAGTAGATCTGGAATGAGGAGATGTTGCTCTCGATGTCGGCGCAATGCTAGGGGTCCTTCCACCTCTTCGTGGATTTCGAAGGGCTGGATCGAGGGAGGTAGGATTACTGAAGGCACTGGGACTATTGTCCATTGAAGTATCCATCGGTTCCCCTGGACCGATTTGCTTTGGAGGCTGCGACATCTCTTTTTCTCTTTGTGCTCGTACTCGAGCTAACCAAGCCTGAGTGTTGGAGGCAATGGTTTTATGGATAGAGGGCTAGACACTTGGTGTCTCGCCTTATTGTGCGGTGAGGAGGTGATGTGAACCGTGGTTCACACGTAGGTAGAGAGCCTTGGTAACAAGGAGATCTAACAATATACTGTTAGGCGGAGACAACCGGTAAAGACTTAGGGTTGTCTAGGCCAATCGAGATTCGTTCGTATAGACGGAGATTTGTCTAGGAAGGCTCGGAAGTAACTCGTTTCGTTTATGACTACTGAGAGTGCAAGAAAGTAGGATAGAATCGTAGCAACAATAGTATATCGTTAAGGTCTCTTCTCCGTTGCTTGATGATGTCTAAAGCTTGGGAGGCACTTCGATATTTATATTCCGCTTCTGAGTGTTCGCGGGCTACATCTATCTAGCATACAAAATATGTACCTCTTCATTTCTTATGCGCAACGTCGAGTTCTCCATGATGGTGCGAACACGGGGAGACCATGAAAACCATCACACCATCTTCGGTAATTACTATTTCCTGCCTGGGAGACATACTTGTCACCAGTAGTAAGTTTCCGATCCTCAGAGTCTATAGACCAGTAGCCGAGTTCTCAAGTCGAACTCTGTTGGCTCCAATAGTTCTTTTCGTTACCAAGAGGATCAGTCTTGATACGAGACTGCATCTGCAGATATGCCGGAGCCGATGACTTCTAGTTGTGATAACTCAACAACTAACCGATAGAACTCATTCTGATGACTCTCTTCTCGTAGAGGAGAGGCCATTCTATTGAATTGTCTCATAATTCCTCGGTCGGCAACTTCTGATTGTTCTATGTAGAGGGGGTGGACCTTCGTGTTGTGTTGGTTGTAAATCCCGCAACTGCGGTACACCTCTTATCATAGTTGCAACACTCCTCGAAGCTCGCTGGCTTCTTTGGTAGTGTTTCCAGGAGCTCTAGACTCTTTCTAATCGTCGAAGGGTGGATGTGTATGCATTGGTTCGGTATCCCGAACCTCCTAACATTCATCTCATGACCTTGTGCGAAAACGTCCCGTTACTTACGGCCCGTATTAAAGATGTCATATCTTTGAAGCCTTGTAACTCCCTGAGTAGTTGACAGATTGACTTCGTTCCACTTCCCAGGTCTAGCCATTTTTTTTTTTTTTTTTTTTTTTTTATATCATATATTCATTGTTTGGTTAAGGTACAAGAACGTGCATGCAGCGCTAGCTATGGCAGAAACAAAACCCAAAATCAATCAACAAACAAACGAAAAACCCAAACCAGATCCGCCTATGGCGTCCAATAACCGACGCATTGCCTACACAGGACTTATAAAGGAAAATTACTAACTAACTAGCATCATAACGGAAACAAATCAAAACCTAACGTATTGAAATCAAACAGGAGACCTCCCACCACTTAGACCACTTGGCGACCCAGCCAACGACAACCGAGGCGAGGCAGGAAGGGAGGGGGAGGGGGAGAGAGAAGGCTGGCGGGGGGCATAGCGTGCATACATATCGGGGGGGAAACCAGTCTTGGTAGCGGTGAGATAACGACCGAGGCCCCAAAGCATCGGAATTGAGGTCCACAGAGAAGAGTCAGGTCCAATATCCGTGACCCCCTGGAGGTGGCGATCGCGTGGTGCAGACTTGACAGGACAGAAAAGGAGGGCATGTTCGAACGTCTCGTCCCCCTCCTCACACCAGGGGCAGAGGGGAGAGGGGTCGGTGTCGTGCCATGAGGGATGGGCGGCTAGGTAGCTCTTGCCAGCACGCATCTGGTGGAGCCGGCCGGAGAGGAAACGCCCCAGGCCCATAAAGGGGTGCGGGCGCAGGGTGGGGCCAAAGGGGTAGTAAGGCGGGGGAGGAGAGAGGAGGCGCCACGAGGTGAGGAGTTCCTCACGGCAACGGGCTTTGAGAGAAGCGTAGAGGGCTGGAGCCCCCAGCGGGGCCACCTGCAATGGAGGCAAGAGGAGGGGGTTCGCCGGAGGGAGGGGGTCACTGCGGCCGCCGATAATGGGGTGAATGCGGTGTGCGACCGCATCGACTGGGAGGTGGCGCCGGTTGGGCGGGGAGGGTTGTTTGGTGAACCATCTGAGGGGGCGGTAGTTGGGGCCGGCCCATGGATGCCGGCCTCTGACAGACCCAGGGAGGCGGAGGGAGTCGGGAGCCCTAAAGGGGGACGTGGTTGGGACCGAGTGGTCCAGGCGGGCCGTTGCCGGGTTGATCTCAGGCGGCAGGCAGACCAGGCGGACCGCCGCTAGGCGTTGAAGGTGCTTGATCAGTAGGTCAATTGGGGGGAGTGATGATTCGCAGGGAAGGATGGCCGTGTTGGTGGAGGCGAAGCAGTTCGTAACCCACCTCTGCACCCGGTGCCAGAACGCCCTCATCTTGTCGAGCATCCTGGAGTTGGGGGAGAGAAGGTCGCTGCCGTAGAGAAGGATGGGGCGGACCAAGGAGGAGGCGAGACGATGACACAGGTGTGGTGCGAGACCCTTGCCTGGCCGGGACAGGCGGTCTATTGTAGCGAGGGCAGCTTCGGCCAGGGCAAGGCGCCTGGTGAAGTGAGGGGTGGTGGCTCGGTCCAACGAAGGAGTCGCGGGTTCCAGCCAGTAGCCCAACCACCGTAGAACTTGGGCCGGTTTGTAGGGGACGGAGTCCACTGAGACGGGGAGGAGGCATGGGGGCCCCCTCTGTTGGGGCGTCCTCCAGTGCATCAGTTCTGTTTTGGGGAGGTAGAACGCAACGCCTATGCGTCTTCCCCTCGACGTGAGAGTGGAAGCGACTGCTTGAAGTTTCTGGACGTTACGCCTGTAGGAGTGCGAGGAGACAGTTATAGCGGAGTCGTCAACATAGGAGAGGATTATGCCGTTAGGGACTGGAAAGTGGAGGGAGGAAACGTAGATCAAGAAAAGAAGAGGGGAGACAGGCGAGCCTTGGGGGGTGCCGACCTGCACCGGCGAGAGGACCTTAGGGGAACCCTGGTATAGGAGGCGGCACTGCCTGCCGTGTAGGAAGGATCGGACCCACGAGACAAGGTAGGGTTGAACGCCCCTTTCCCGAAGCTTGCCGCACATGGCAGCGGAGTCGACATTGTCAAAGCCTCCCTTGATGTCAAGGAAGAGTGTGGAGGAGCAGAGGCCCATGCAGTGCGAAAGACGGACCTCATGTGAGAGTGTGGCAAGGGCATCAAAGGTACCCATGCCCGATAGTGAGCCACATTGGTTGGGGTGGACTAGGCCAAGGGCCCGAGCAACTGCGGCTAGCCTTACAGCTACCACACGCTCCAGGATCTTGGATAGGGTTTGGAGGAGGACGATGATGCGGAAGGAGGCCGGGGTGTCGTAGGAGGCCTTGCCAGGTTTGTCGAGGACAATACCATTGGCCTGTTTGAGGGAGGACGGGTGAAAGCCATAGAGTAGGAGGGGGCCCAGGAGGGACGTGAGGATTTTTGGGTTGGTGCCGTGGACTCTCTTCCAGACTGAGTACGGGATATGGTCGGGGCCGGGGGCGGATGAGCTTGAGCTGGATGCCAGAGCCTTGGAGATCTCTTCTCCTGTGAGGACATCGAGATCCCGGAACGGGCGTAGGATAGTAGGGGGGGAGGAGGATTCCCTAGGAGGAAAAAAGTGGGACAGGAGGGCGGTGTTGACAGCAAGCGGGGTGTCGGCTTCCGGGAAAGACGGGAACCGGTCTGGGGGGCGACCTATCGCGAAGCGTTTGGCTGTCCATACAGTCTTAGGGGTTGCAGAGGAGAGGAACTCGTCCCAGTGCCTTCGCTTGGCCTGTTTTATGGCCTTGAAATAGGCATTGCGGGACCCCTGGGCCTCAGCCAGGGAGTCCACACAAGGGGACCTGCGGGCACGACGAGCAGCGGAGTGAAACGAGATTCTGAGGGAGGAGAGGAGGGGCGACCACCAAGGTTTGGAATGGGTCGACATACGGTTGAGGGGGGTGTGCAGGAGGAGGGTAGTGCGGAGGCGGTTGACGTTGCTGTCAAACCAGGCCGAGGCAGAGGACAAGGTCGGGAGGGCGGGAGGCGGAGAGACAACGAACAATTTGAGGGCATCACCAAGGGCAGACCAGTCTGTCTTGGCCCAGGCTGGTGTGGGGGCAGGGGGGCGCAATAAGGGCGTGGAAAGTAAGATGCAAATAGGGATGTGGTCAGAGCCAGTGGACGGGAGGGTGGTGGTCCACTCAGCAAAGAGCTGGGCCGCTTCCCCATTGGCAAAGGAGAGATCAAGGACAGAGGGCCTGTCCTGGGGGGTAAAGGAAAAATAAGTAAACACACCAGGGGTGTTAAGAAGGGAAAAACCATGTAACGAAGCCAATTGAAAGTAAGGAACTGACGTCCTAAGTTCGGTGGATGAAATGGCCCTCAGCGGGTCAGAAAGAGGGTGGTGGAGGTTAAAGTCCCCCAAAACAAAAACAGGAAAACTCAAGTCAGGAAAACACAGGTCGGGAGAAACAATGCGCGTGTGGGTTGAGGTGCCCTTGGTGTTGTACACATTGTACACCCTAAGGCGAGTCTGTGAGGAGGAGCAGAAGCCCACATTGGAGAACAAGTCAACCGCCATCACGTTCCCAGGTCTAGCCATTTTTTTTTTTATTTTTTTTTTTTTTTTTTTATATATCATATATTCATTGTTTAAGGTACAAGAACCTGCATGCAGCGCTAGCTATGGCAAAAACAAAACCTGTAAACACACGCATCCCTCCTCCGTCTGAGGCAAAAATCAAGAACCCCAAGCCCCTCTGGTATGGAGCCAACCGCACATCTCGCCCCGAATCAAGCCCCCTCTACAACCCAGACGAACTGAGCCCCAAAAGGAACCCAAAACAGGAAAAGCAGGAAGCCCAAGAAAAAATCCCCCCGGAAATCCCAGCCCAAAGGCACAAAAGAGAGTCCAATTCCAACCCACCGGGCAGACCCAAGGCAAACCCGGCCGCCCGGAGGCTAACCCTAATCGGCCCCGTAAACAAGGCAGTGGCACCGATCTGTGGCGCGACCCCAGTCCATTGGGGAAAGGTTCGTAGAAGGAGAGATCCGACCGGCCCGAGGCAGTGCAATACTGACCGGAGGAAGGGGCCAGGGCTAGGGCCCCCAGAAAGGTGGCCGGGACGAAGAGGCCAAAAAACATCACCCACGTCCCGTAAGGTGTAGGCGGCAGTAAGGTGCCAGCTCACGACGGAAGCAGTAGGGTGCCAGCCAGGAGCAGTAGGGTGCCAGCCAAGGAGGGCGGGCAGTAGGATGCGAGCCGATGCCCCAACGTAGAAAGGAGGGAGGGCCAAAGGCCCCAGAAACAAACCCGACCGTAAAAACCGAACCGATGCCGTATTACCGCGTCTCTCATTTAGTCCCTTGTTCTCCGAGAGATAGCGTCACTTAGTGGAGGGGATCCCACCGGCGGCAGGGAGGCGGAAGGGCGAGGGTAGGAAGGCGACCGCAGCTTGAACCGAGACGACTAGGAGGGTATGGCCAGGTCTCACCAGGAGACAGACCCCGAGGTTACTAGCCGAGGCGTTCCCCCTCAGGGATCGTGCAAAGTGGGGAGACAGACGTCCACCACCACCAGCGCCGACCGGAAACGAAGAGAGGAAGCCGACCGTGCCAAAGCTAAGCGAGGCCCCAAGAGCGAGATGGGACTACTGGGCGAACCCAGATAACTCCCCCACCAAGCGAACAGGAGACAAGCAAAGCAAAGGCGGGAGAGGATAGAGAGGATACCGTGCCCCTAGGCAGAAGCCATCATGGGGGTAGAGGGCAGGAGAGGGACCCCAAAGGGGGCCGAGAGAGGAGGGGCTCACGATAGTTGAGCGTGGTGTTGAAAAACTATGTGGCAGAAAAATAGGGGGCGCGGAGCATGTTCCCAGGTCTAGCCAGAGGTCCCCTCTTATATATCCTGCGAACAGCTTTCGGACGGACGGACGGCCGCGACGTATACGGGGTTATTCTGACACCTTCAATTCGGTGACGAAATAGTCACAGGACGCAACTAAGGTTGATGTGTATGATGACGCGCGGGCCCCGTAAGGGGGCCGGAGGGGGGTGTTGGAGATCAAGATTCTCGAACTCGGGTGAAGTTACCCGACCTAGGGTACTCCTAGGCTATCGGAATCGGGTACTCCTAACACTGAGATTGGTGAGCCTTGTGGAATGCCGGTCTTGATTGATTGAAGTGGTTGCCTCTGTCCATCAAATACTAAGCCAAGTTGTCTGTCTGTAAGGAAGGTGTCTATCCATGAAAGAACAGGAGTGGGAAAACCTAAAGTCTGTAAAACCAAGAGTAGCTGTGTTCTGGAGACATGATCAAAAGCACCTTTAACATCAATAAATAGAGCTGAGAGTACTTTACCATTACACCTTGCCTGCTGCACATCATGTACCAAAGCCATAACTGCATCAATGGCACTTCTCCCAGCTCTTCCTCCCATCTGTTCACTGTGTAGAAGTCCATAGGTCTCTGCCATGTAGTACAGCCTGTTAGCCATAATCTTCTCCGAGATCTTACCTAAACAGTTTAACAAAGAGATTGGTCTGTAAGCTTTTGGGACTGTATAATCTGGCTTGTTAGGTTTTCTGATTATGGCTCCAGTTGCCTCTCTCCAGCAGTGTGGGCGATAACCTATTTTCAGCAGTAATTTGAACAGTGCAGTAAGTGGTCTAGGAATTGCCTGATATACATGCCTTAAGCAAAGAAAGTTGATTCCATCAGGGCCAGGTGCTTTGTAAGGAGCAGACTTGAAGATTGCATCCTTCACCTCAGAGTCAGTAACTTCAGGCCAAGGGAAAGACTTATCTGCTGGAGTATCTGCTATGTTGAAGTGAGATTGGCTGGGTGGTGGGTCTGGGAACATGCAAGTTGTGAACATCTGACATTTCTCCTCAAAGTCAGTAGCAAACTGTCCATTTAGAGAAAGTGTAGGAGTTTTCAAGGACATTGTAGGTCTGGTATACTTAGCTGCTGTGAAAATGTCTTGACCTTGGGCAGTTTGCAGAAAAGATTTCCAACACTGACTCTTAGTTTCTCTGATTCTTGCAAAGTATGAGTTCCTAGGTCTCTTAAAGTCAGTATGGTAGTATTCCTGTCGGTCAGATTTCCACTTCCTATGCTTTCTAGCCATATCCTGGAGGACTCCGTTGCCGTTACAACCACAGCGAAAGAAAAAACCACACCAAAGTTTTCGCCGAGCCCTCACCTCATTGGTCAACCACCAATTATCACCGCTTCACCCATCCTTCTTCCCCACTTTTACAGACAAATCATCCCACTTTATTTGTTATTCCATCACCCCTATCAACTGAGTCCCTCATACAACCCCCTTGATGTCGCGCAGACCCTTGGGCAAGGGTAGGGGTGGCAAGAACCCTCTTGCCAGCCCCTTTCACCTACCAGAATCCCACCAGACCAGAGGAACATCAATCCTCCCCACCTCGCCTGACGACACACAGATGGAAGAGGATACCCCTTCCACTGTCCAGACAGTCGCACCCCCACCAGATTCAGAAGATGCCTGGGAAAAGGCAGTCAATGAACACGTCACCTATCTACAAGAGGAACTACAAACCATGAAGACCTGCTACTGCGAACTCAAAGATACCCTCAAAGCCATGGAAGCACACATGCTAGTAGTGCAGGAACGACACATTACAGACACCAAAGACCTCCAAGCCAAAGTGGCAGCCCTTACCTCTCAAGTCGCGCACCTTGTTGCTCAACCACATCATAGCAACACCACCTTCGCGAACACCCAACCCCCTCCCACCCAGCCACCACAGCAAACCTGGGCCCAGAAAGCGGCCAGAACCCTCCCTAGCAAGCCCCCAGCACACTCACCAAACAAAACTGCCGCTTCTCCAGTTTTGACCAAACGCGACCGTACGATTGTCATTGAGAGAGATGGCACAGCACTCCCTGACGACATCAACACCCTCACCATAAGGAACGCTTTCAACACTGCAATTAAGAAGCCTCTTATTGCAACCATTGAGTTCACCCCCAACCACCATGTCCTGCTCCTCACCAAGGACACCATCACGGCTGCCCAAGTCCTCAAACAACACAGAACAGCAATTGAGGAAACAGCAAGATCCACCATACCTGCCGCCACTGGCCTCAGACAGGATGAAGTCTGGCATATGGTCATCATACACGGCATCCCCACCACTGTTCCCTCCACTCCTGAGGGATTCAACACTGTCAAGTCAGAGATTGAGGAGTTCAACACTGGCATTCACCTTCCCCGCCCAACCAGGTGGCTCACCACTGAATCCCAACGTACCGGCAAAGCGGCTTCCACAATGGTTATCACTATTGCTGGTAAGGACAACACGGATAAAGCCCTCAATAGAGGCCTCTCTCTCTTTGGCAAGAGGTTTAAGGTTCAACGCTACCTTTCCTTTGGCCCTGACACCCAGTGTTCCAGATGCCTTGCCTTTGGACACCACCCCACCCAGTGTACCGGTACTACCTACTGTGCTATTTGCACCTTGGAGCACCCTACCTACCTCCACACTTGCGGCAGATCAGATTGTCCCACCAAAGGCAAACCATGTCTCCATACCATCATCAAATGCAAGAACTGCGGCGAACCCCACATGGCAACCTCCAAGAAGTGTGCAACATACCTGGCGGCAAACCAAGTAGCTGCTGAGAGGCGGACAAAGGCTAATTAGGTTTCCTCTTACTTGTGTTTCGTTTGTTTTATTTGTTAGGCTTAAGGCGGGTGGGAGGATTTTATTTGTAAAAAGGGGTCGTTAGCGTTATGACAGGGGGTCCAATCAAAAGTTGCTACTAACATTTAGGAGACGGATATCAGGGACCAGGCGCGGGTGGCGCGCCATTTTGTATGTTAGTTGCCGCTTCATAGCCTCTGGCTCCATAAGCGTAATGAATTATAATAATATAATAATAATAATAGCCATATCCTGCCTCAGATTAGTTAACTCAGAAGTCCACCACCTCTTGGATCTAGAACAGGGTTTGCTGAGAGGAACATGGTGGTTAAGAGAATCCAGTATAGAGTTTTTGAGTATGAGTGCTGCTTGATCCAATGCATCAGTAGTACCAGATATCAGATATGAGTTGAAGGAAGATGAAGTCTTAGCCATTAATTGTTGTAGAGTGGATTCAAAAGAATTCCAATCTGCTTTTTGCCAGTTGAATTTATTGCTCATAGGACTGGGAACTAAGCTGTCAGCATCAAGTACTAGAGAGAATCTTACCACTTCATGATCACTCCCTCCATGAGCATCGTCATCCACTGCCCAGTCCACTACTCTTTCATATATGTCTTGTGTTGCCAGTGTCAGATCTAATATTGAGCTTCCAGTTCCTTGTCTGTAGTTGTATGTGGAGACATCAGGATGGTTGACTAGATCACAGTTGTTAGCTCTAAACCAATCTACCAGGACCTCACCTCTAATTTCTTTCTGAACTGCTGAATTCCATAAGCTGTGGTGGGCATTGAAGTCCCCACAGAGGATGGAATGTTGAGGGATTTGTAGCTGGTGCAGAGTTCTGTCCATAGTGTAGATTGGCCTAGAGTCAGGTGTCAGCTTTTTCCTTTCATTATAGATATTCCATAAGGTAAACTTCTCTTTTCCTGCAAGAATTTGAATTGGAAGCACATCACCATCTAGGTGAGGAAGAAGGTCAGATCTGTAAGTGCAAAGAATGTCAAGTCTAGATTTGCTAACATAGGCAGCAGTTCTAGGTCTCTCATTATTAGTAGTATCAGGAAGAATAGATTCAAAGGAAGGGTGGGAGTAAGGACTACCATCAGAGGCCAGCCAGGGCTCCTGAACAAGAACAATATCTGCTGTACCATTAGTGTAGTGAAGGAGAGAGGTCAATACTTCATATGTCTTTGCACAGTTGTGCTGGATAATAGTAAGTAGTTTACCTCTCATAATGAATGGGAAGGGTTGTCAGTTGATGGGAGTTCTGGTTTGTTAGTTAAGTTCCTGTAAACCTCACATCTCAGGTCAGTAGATTTGTGAGAGCCCTCACAGTTAGCACACTTGAACTGAGAGTGGAGACATTCCTTAGTAGACTGGCAGGTAGCACATCTGTGAAGGTTGGTAGAATGGTCTCCTGCACACAGTTGGCACCTGGTAGGATGTCTGCAAGTTCTCTGATGGTGTCCAAACTTCTGACAGTTCCTGCACTGGGTAGTGGGTCTGATGTCAACAAACTCTGAAGTCTTGACTGAAGTTCCTGCTATCACAAGTTGGTTTCTTAGTGCATATTTCAATTCTCTCAGAGTTTTAAAGGAAAGAACAAGGGAGGAGTGCAACTTTCCTACTCTAGCCTCTGGTCTGGTTAGCCATCTTGGAGGGGCAGCAAGCTGAATGTCTGTATTGTAGGCTTCAATGTCCTCCTTGAAAGCCATCATCTGTTTCTCCTCACTATCTGCCACAATCATGTCAGTAGCAACAGAGTGGGCCACCAGCTTATACCATCTTTCCCTGATGACCACCTCCTGCAGTCCTGGAATCAGTTGACTCCAAACACTTTCCTTCTCCTTGAGTTCAGCAGCAGTGTTACCTGGCTTCACCTCAATTACTATGTTATTATTGACTGAGAGTCTAACAAGAACAACAGTAATATTCAGTTTGGCCTGGTTCAGAGCATGGTTGATTGACTCTCTGATCTGGAGTGGGTTGAAGTTGGTAGGAGAAGTGGTAGGCTTGAGAATAAGTGTTCTCTCTGGCTCTGGAGTGGGCTCTGGGCGCTTTTTTGAGGCTTTGGTAGTATTGGAAGTAGTAGTAGGGGCAGAAGTAGTCTGTTCAACTATGTTAGCCCAAGTGTTCTTTGGAGGTTGGGGAATAGGAGTAGCAGAAGGAGGAGATGTGAGTTGGTCAAGTCTAGTTAGAATATGGGTTAAGGTCTTCTCCTGTTTAGATAGCCTAGCTTCAATTGCCTCTGGAATAGGAGAAGAGGTTGTTGACTGTAAAGGAGCTGCATCAGGAATGTGATTATCAGGATAGCTGCTAATGGAAAGGAGTAAGTGGTTGAGAAAGTCCTCTTCAGGTGCTGTGAAAAGTCCTTGGTGTTCCTTTATATGGTTAACATATCATGGAGCAACCCTTCAAAAATAAGAGGTCTATCCCTCTGAGCAGAGGTAGGAGGAGGAGGACTCATTGTAGACATG
This sequence comes from Tuber indicum, assembly GCA_006112555.1. Taxonomy (NCBI): domain Eukaryota; kingdom Fungi; phylum Ascomycota; class Pezizomycetes; order Pezizales; family Tuberaceae; genus Tuber; species Tuber indicum. The sequence continues at coordinate 37,156 of VBSK01000158.1, forward strand.
GTGGGAAATGGGGGAGAAATAGAGGAAGAAAGTGGAGTGCTTCTCCTATGTCCTCTATTATTATTATTATTATAATTCATTACGCTTATGGAGCCAGAGGCTATGAAGCGGCAACTAACATACAAAATGGCACGCCACCCGCGCCTGGTCCCTGATATCCGTTTCCTAAATGTTAGTAGCAGCTTTTGATTAGACCCCTGTCATAACGCTAACGACCCCTTTTACAAATGAAATCCTCCCACCCGCCTTAAGCCTAACAAATAAAACAAACGAAATACAAGTAAGAGGAAACCTAATTAGCCTTTGTCCGCCTCTCAGCAGCCACTTGGTTTGCCGCCAGGTATGTTGCACACTCCTTGGAGGTTGCCATGTGGGGTTCGCCGCAGTTCTTGCATTTGATGATGGTATGGAGACATGGTTTGCCTGTGGTGGGACAATCTGATCTGCCGCAAGTGTGGAGGTACGTAGGGTGCTCCAAGGTGCAAATAGCACAGTAGGTAGTACCGGTACACTGGGTGGGGTGGTGTCCAAAGGCAAGGCATCTGGAACACTGGGTGTCAGGGCCAAGGAAAGGTAGCGTTGAACCTTAAACCTCTTGCCAAAGAGAGAGAGGCCTCTATTGAGGGCTTTATCAGTGTTGTCCTTACCAGCAATAGTGATAACCATTGTGGAAGCCGCTTTGCCGGTACGTTGGGATTCAGTGGTGAGCCACCTGGGGGGCGGGGAAGGTGAATGCCAGTGTTGAACTCCTCAATCTCTGACTTGACAGTGTTGAATCCCCCAGGAGTGGAGGGAACTGTGGTGGGGATGCCGTGTATGATGACCTTATGCCAGACTTCATCCTGTCTGAGGCCAGTGGCGGCAGGTATGGTGGATCTTGCTGTTTCCTCAATTGCTGTTCTGGTTGCTTGAGGACTTGGGCAGCCGTGATGGTGTCCTTGTGAGGAGGAGGACATGGTGGTTGGGGGTGATCTCAATGGTTGCAATAAGAGGTTTCTTAATTGCAGTGTTGAAAGCGTTCCTTATGGTGAGGGTGTTGAGGTCGTCAGGGAGTGCTGTGCCATCTCTCTCAATGACAATCGTAAGGTCGCGTTTGGTCAAAACTGGAGAAGTGGCAGTTTTGTTTGGTGAGTGTGCTGGGGGCTTGCTAGGGAGGGTTCTGGCCGCTTTCTGGGCCCAGGTTTGCTGTGGTGGCTGGGTAGGAGGGGGTTGGGTGTTCGCGAAGGTGGTGTTGCTATGATGTGGTTGAGCAACAAGGTGCGCGACTTGAGAGGTAAGGGCTGCCACATTGGCTTGGAGGTCTTTGGTGTCTATAATGTGTCGTTCCTGCACTACGAGCATGTGTGCTTCCATGGCTTTGAGGGTATCTTGAGTTCGCAGTTGCAGGTCTTCATGGTTTGTAGTTCCTCTTGTAGATAGGTGATGTGTTCATTGACTGCTTCCTTTTCCAGGCATCTTCTGATCTGGTGGGGGTGCGACTGTCTGGACAGGGGAAGGGGTATCCTCTTCCCTGTTGTGTCGTCAGGCGAGGTGGGGAGGATTGATGTTCCTCTGGTCTGGTGGGGATTCTGGTAGGTGAAAGGGGCTGGCAGAGGGGTTCTTGCCACCCCTACCCTTGCCCAAGGGTCTGCGTCGACATCAAGGGGGTTGTATGAGGGACTCAGTTGATAGGGGTGATGGAATAACAAATAAAGTGGGATGATTTGTCTGTAAAAGTGGGGAAGAGGATGGGTGAAGCGTGTGATAATTGGTGGGTTGACCAATGAGGTGAGGGCTT